>CALNHX010010702.1:0-37973 GCA_940337035.1 Agriotes lineatus | reverse complement strand
ACTGAGGTACTCCATATACTAAAAAGATTCCTTCTTCTACACTTTTGACTAAGGCTTTCGCTGTAGCGGAACGAAGTGGAAACGTCACTACATATTTGCTGAAATAATCAGTTACAACCAATATATGAGTATACCCTCGGGTTGACCTAGGTAACGGGCCCATGAAATCTAAACTAATTAGCTGCCACGGTTCAGTAACGGGAGGTCGGGTTCCCATTAAACCTGCAGGAGCCTTTTGTTCCGGTTTGTGTTCAGCACAAATCCTGCATGACTTCACATATCGTATAACATCAGCTCTCATCTGCGGCCAGTAATGTTTGCTTCGGACTTTCCAAAATGTTTTGTAGATACCAACGTGTCCCGAAGTAGGGTGGTCACGACAGCGTCGAAGTAGTTCAGACCTTTCGTCTTTTGGAATCACACGTTTCCAATAGTCCGACTCTTTACTTAAATCAGGTATTTTGCACTTGGTATATTTGAAAAGAATTCCGTTATCGAGTCTCCAAGATGGAAATGCTTCTGGGTTCGTTGAGACCTTTTGAATCATTTTGGTATACCACCGGTCTTTGAAGCGAGGTTGATCTTCGACGTCGACCTGTACGGTGTCAACTGGAACGGGCACGGATCTGGAAAGAAAATCCGGTACCACGTGTTCTCTACCTTTCCTATGGATCATATCGAAATCGTAGGGTTGCAGACGAAGCGCCCACCTAGCTAATCTGCCTTGCGGGTCTTTAAGGCGATTAAGCCATAGCAAACTATGATGGTCGGTAACGACAGTAAAGCGCACTCCTTCTAAGTAATGACGGGGTTTTTCAACCGCCCATATTACTGCCAAACATTCTCGTTCAGTGGTAGAATAGTTGCGTTCTTGGCGTGTGAGACTACGGGATAGGAAACAAATGACTTTCTCGACTTCTTCGTGCTTCTGGACTAGGACAGCTCCAATACCATACGCAGAAGCGTCTGTTTGAAGTATAAACGGACTATCAAAATCTGGACAGCTAAGAACAGGGGCTGTAACTAACTGTTCTTTAATCTTCGTAAAAGCCTCATTACACTCCGGGGTCCAATTCCAACGTATATTTTTCTTCATTAAGTTAGTTAATGGCGAGATGATAGAGGCGAAATTGGGTACGAAGCGGCGATACCACGAAGCCATGCCAATAAATCTTCTTACTTCTGCAATGTTCTTCGGTGAAACTATTTTCAAAATTGCTTCCACCTTTTCGGGATCAGGGCGTAACCCATATCGATCAACAACATAACCCAGATACTTTAATTGAGGCCTACAAAATTGACACTTATCAACATTGACAATAAGCTTAGCTCGACTCAGGCGATCCAGAACTGTTTCCAAAGTTCGAAGATGGTTTTCAAAATTCTGGGATACAATGATAATATCATCAAGGTAAACCATGACCGACGGCTGTAAATCAGCGCCTAGAGCGGTGTCGATAATCCTCTGCCAAGTGGCACCAGCGTTCGATAAGCCGAAAGGCATCCTCTTAAAATGGTACAAACCGCGACCAGGGACAGTAAATGCTGTACATTCTCTGGAAGATGGCGACAGCGGTACTTGCCAATATGCGGATTTAATATCTAAGCTAGTCAAATATACAGCATCCCGCAGTTTGTCTAGTATAGCAGATACATATGGCAAGGGATACGCGTCCTTTTTAGTAACTGCATTAAGTTGCCTGAAATCTATACAAAACCTGTAAGTATCGTCCTTCTTTCGAACTAAACACACGGGCGAAGACCACGCACTCTTCGACGGTTCGATAACATCTAGTTGAAGCATGTTTTCTAATTCGGCGTCTATTATCTTCTGTTTATACGGCGAGACTGGATAATATCTCTGCTTTATTGGCTTAGCTCCTGGAAGCAGCTCAATTTCATGTTGTCCTATATTAGTACAACCAACCGTAGTCGTCGGGTGCTTTAACTTTTCGTCTACGAGCCGGTTCAACATACCCTTTTGCTCGGGAGTTAAAGATTTCTCATCCTGAATACTAGAAACGCTATGTTGCGGTTGTTCTGATGAAAACTGCCAAATATTTTGTCTAAGATCAGTTATAATGTCCATGGCTAACCAAAAATCTACACCAAATATTAAAGTTTGGGGAATACTGGGAATTACCAAAACGTCTAAAATTCGAACCTTTCCTTCAAGAACCATGGGTGTCGAAATAACACCGATACTAGAACATCGCTGACCATTGGCCATGGTACATCTTGACTCCTGAAAACGCAATTTCAAACCTAGGTCATTCAAAATTTTCAAACCGGGACCTCCAACTACCGTGCGACTGGCGCCCGAATCTAATAAACCTAAAATTTTATAACCTAATATAGCAACTTCCAAATAAGGACGCTGATCACCTCGAGCGTGACAAAGCACGTAATCCAAAAGAATATTTTGTCGATCATTTGAAGATAAAGTTGATTTGGTCGTCGAATAAGAAGCGGAGACAACCTTACGACCGGTCAGTTTCTCCGACACAAGTTTCCCGAATTGGTACAATCTGGACAATTCCTGGAAGTAAACCCGTGTTTACCGCAACGGTAGCATAACAACCGCTTAGATTCGGAGCAATTGCGTACTGTATGGCCGACCTTCTGACAATTCCAGCAAGTGCGGGTGGCAACAGCAGAAACAGCAGGCGACGGCAAATCTTTAGTATGGGAACTGGATACGTTTCTGGAAAAATTTGCATCGATAGCCGCTAAACGATGGGGCTTCTTGGATTTCTGATAAGCGAGACCTGGCTCTAAGGTATGATAGGTACATGGAGGAGGTTGTCGAAATCTACTCGAGCGGGTATATGCGTCTTCGATCGATTTACATATACGAGTCAACTCTTCTATTGTTTTGGTAGTCTGTAAAGCCAATTGAGTTTGCTGAAACGGTTGTAAGTTCCTTCGAATTAAATTGACGCGAGTGGCTTCCGTTGGGGAAGTGGGTAAACGCCTAAACAAATTTTCCATGACGGCTATATAAACCGCTACAGGTTCTTCAGTTCCTTGAGTACGACATCGGATCTCTTCCCAAAGACTTTCTTCGTAGTCACAAGGTAAGAACGCTTCTTTCAATCGAATCACCAACTCGTCCCAATTACTAACTGAATTTCGAACGGAACGATACCAGATTAAAGCGTGTCCCGTAAACAGTTCAACGGCAGCCGTATACAATTGCTGTTTGGTAACACCTCGGGCATTCCTTACTTCGTCTAGTCTTTCCAGAAAATCGCATAGTCCAGCTTCTCCATCATAGCGAATGTTCCATTTATTAATGGCAAGATGATTAGAAGTCAGGGATGATGTAGTTTGAGGTATCATTGTGCTACTGAACACTGACGAGCGACGAACAGTAGCGGGTTGCGAAGGAGCGGAACCAATATTAAAGCCTCCGAAGGCAGTTTCAATGTCTTCCACACCTGAATGAGGAGGGGTGGCGAAACGAACATGTGAACTTGATGGATATTCTTCTCCTGATGCTGAGTCTTGCCTCTGAGCACCGTTGTCCACGCTAACAGGTTCAAGTTCAATTAAGTTTGCGTCTTCGGTTGCACGCAACGCTGTATTAACGATTTTTGATTCCAAATCGTCCAAAAGCATGAGGTACTTATTCACTAATGCATCTCTTCTAGTGAGAGTGACTTCATCGTTGCTCTGGATGCGTTCTAAACGTCCATGTAAATGTAGCAGTCTTGTGCGAATCCGCTTATAATCGTTCGTGGCAATTCCATCCTCGAATGTCGGTAATTCGGCTTCGAACAAGTTCAGTTTTGCTTGACATATACGTAACTCTTCGTCCACGTCCATCTCCAAATTGGGAAATGTAGCATTTATCGAAGTCTCGAGGTTGAAACGAGCCCTAAGTAACTTACGCTTGTCGTGCACATTGCCCTGAAAAACTATGCCCCGAATACGTAGTTCGTAATCAAGTTCATCCACCAATAGTCTATTAATCTCCATGCTGTTTACCAAAACTGATAAAACAACTACCCTATAAACTAATCAACGCCACTGCTATACGATCAAAGACAAAAAAAAAAAGAAAAAAACAGCCAAGCTAAACAAATAAAAGGCGGTGCTACAAGTATAACAACCCCAGCGAAGACCTTTTCTTCGAATCGACAGGAAGCTGTAAGAGAATAAAGAACGCAAAAGAAAAACTCTAAAGCAAGGTAACTGCAAAAAAAAACAACTGCGAAGGGATGGCTGCGTCGGGGCCCTGCACGTTGGGCGCCAAAATTTATGTCACGGATGTTTGTACGAAGTTGTCAACCTTGGTCCGTCGATGGTAACATAAATAGGCTCGGCCGAGCTCAGCCTGGGTCGTAGGCTAATATGGACTTTCCTCCTCTGGACCAGCTGGAAAGTCCTGGGCGCCAGGATCCTAAAACTTTATTTCCGAGCCTGGAGTCTCTGATGCATCGGATACCAAAATGCTCACGCTACCGGAACCAAAATAAAACCACTCGATACAACAAAACCATTTATTCCAATACCCTCGGCGTTCGTCCCAAATCACAATCACAGTAACAGACGAAACTAAATTAAACCTTAGCGGGGTATGACGTATGCGCTACCTAAAGAAACATCGGCGAATAGGTACACATGAGTATTCCCCACATTCGTTAATACACATGAATATATATACAAACCCTAAACCTAATCAAAATACAAATGAATTCGGTATGTTTAACTCAGACCAACAGCTCGCAGCAAGCTGAAATATGAAAACTGAGGTACGCGATTTATCTTTATGCTCACGCGGTTATCGGCAACAAATCATCGTGAAAATTAGTTTAACTACACAATTTTGGATCGACGTCATCGAGCTCTATTAGCTATGCGTTACTCAGAGGCTAAACGGTAGCCTGATTACATAATCTGAGAATACGAGCAGGTTTTAAAATATACCGCTGGGTGGGATGCGACTCATGTACATGATTCGATTACTGTACGCGGTTCCTGGTTTGGTTTTGATCAAGCGATCGTAAGCTAACCTAATAGAGGACTCAACCAAACGATAGCTCGCGCAAACCTTGGGCCGAACGGTTATCTAACAAACCCTGGAGCGAGCTAATTGGTTTCACAATTATACTAGGTAATTAACTAATTCACTTGAGATAACTGCGCGTTCACCATTCTAATAGGTGATGTTACACCAAACGTTGCGCAGAATGCTACGGCTCCAATCGCGTCCTCGTTGATCAATGCGGTGCGATGGTAAAAAAAAAACAAAGAGCGATCTGACCTTATCTTCGGTGAGCGGACGATCCAATTCCGAGGTCGGCAGTTGCTACAGATCTCGATAAGTCGGAGCTCCCCACGTGCTGCAACCCTGGAGGTTAGGGGATGAACCAGTGGATCGAGGAGCAGATCACGTTATCGGTCAGATGGGCCAAACGCAGGACTAATTTGTGCGAGCTCGACAGGATACAAGACCCAAAAGTAACAATCAAAAGCCTACGTTGTTGGGCGGCTTCTTATATGATTTTGATATTCAGACTTCCCCTCGTTCTCCCAAATTGTTTAGTTCAGCAACGTAACTAAGTCCAGTCGAAACTGTGCCTTATATTGCGAATAACAAATCTTCACTATATTCCAAATCATCACAATATAAATAGGCTATTTTGCGAAGTAGATCCCAAATTTTGGCACTAATAAATCTCCACAAAATAACTTAACGTGCCTCGCAAACTTTTCAGGCGAACAGTTGAAATCGAATTCCCCAATTCTTCGAGCTTCGCGGAAAATCCCAGCCGAGTTATCGCAAGCCACCTGCGCGCGAGCCCATCGGTCGCGCTTGCATATTCGATAAGCACAAAATGCGACGGAAAAATTAAAATCAATTACCTAATCGAAGTTAATTGTTATAAACTCCCCCCTTCCTTGGCAGGCTGGAAATTTCGGAGGAATGAACAGCCGAACGCATAAGTGATGAAATAGACACAAATCCAAAACTCAAGGGAAACACACAAAAAAACTTCTAGAATACTCCCTAAAAGCCAGCACACAAGAAAAAATATGAAATCCCCCCGTACCGAATTTAGGTGAAAGGGAACGGAACCAGAGAGAACGACCGCACGAGCGCAGCCCCGAGTTCAGGCACCAAGACCAGTCTTCGCAGCTGGATCTTAAAGGCGCGCCGGCGACTAATCTGATGATAATCCCTCACAAGGGACAACGCTCCCACAAACGCTCCCCCCAGCCCCCAACCACAGACACAAGGCCGAAAAGTCCCACCCTGTGCTCAGAAGAAGAGCTCAAAAATCCCCAAAATAGAGAGCGTAGGTGTTCGTCACGAACGAAGATGAAAAGTCCGCCAACAGCATCCCTACCGACCTACCCTACATGCAATATGCGTAGATGTTCGTTGCATAAGGAAAAGTGACCACCTTTATCATCCCAACCAACCGACCCAAAACAAAAAAACCCTCAATCCAACCACCTATACACTAATCAAAACCTAATCACGCCAAAACGTTATAATAAAAAAAACTCGAGGATAGAGAATAGAATGGACAATAGAAAATTCGACTACGGGGAATCATAGACATGCTTCAAATCCTGAACATGCCAAACGCCTCTGTCCAATTCTTCTTCATCTCTGAGCTGATACGTATTTAGCCCAAGCCTCTGATGAACGATAAAAGGCCCTAAGTACTTTGGTCCAAGTTTGGCATTATAGTATTCCGTAGCGTTAGATAGACTTTTATTCTTACGCCAGACGCGTTGTCCGGGAACATATTCTACAGGACGTCTTCTAAGATCATAAGTTCGTTTGTTTCGCTCGTAAGCGCCTTGTAGCTTTTTCATGAGGTCTTCATACATGGTCTGAAATCCTCGCTTCCTACGCTGAATTTCATTTACGAAAGGTACCTCTCGTTCATCTTCTTCATTTAGTTGATGTTGATGCTCTTTCCCGCTAATCTTGTGCTCTTTCCCAAAGTTTACATAATAAGGCGTGTATCCAGTAACTTCGTGTTTGGAGGTACGAATAGCACAACCGATAGATGCTAGATGTTCATCCCAATGCCGTTGATTATCTCGGATATACGACGACAGCATAGTTTTCACGACGCGATTCACTCTTTCCGTCGGGTCCGCTTTTGGGTAATACAGAGCTGTAAAAGAAATTTTTACATGGTAATTGTCGCAGAGACGTTGAAATTCCTTGCTCTTCATTTGAACTCCGTTGTCGCAAATTATATACTGAGGTACTCCATATACTAAAAAGATTCCTTCTTCTACACTTTTGACTAAGGCTTTCGCTGTAGCGGAACGAAGTGGAAACGTCACTACATATTTGCTGAAATAATCAGTTACAACCAATATATGAGTATACCCTCGGGTTGACCTAGGTAACGGGCCCATGAAATCTAAACTAATTAGCTGCCACGGTTCAGTAACGGGAGGTCGGGTTCCCATTAAACCTGCAGGAGCCTTTTGTTCCGGTTTGTGTTCAGCACAAATCCTGCATGACTTCACATATCGTATAACATCAGCTCTCATCTGCGGCCAGTAATGTTTGCTTCGGACTTTCCAAAATGTTTTGTAGATACCAACGTGTCCCGAAGTAGGGTGGTCACGACAGCGTCGAAGTAGTTCAGACCTTTCGTCTTTTGGAATCACACGTTTCCAATAGTCCGACTCTTTACTTAAATCAGGTATTTTGCACTTGGTATATTTGAAAAGAATTCCGTTATCGAGTCTCCAAGATGGAAATGCTTCTGGGTTCGTTGAGACCTTTTGAATCATTTTGGTATACCACCGGTCTTTGAAGCGAGGTTGATCTTCGACGTCGACCTGTACGGTGTCAACTGGAACGGGCACGGATCTGGAAAGAAAATCCGGTACCACGTGTTCTCTACCTTTCCTATGGATCATATCGAAATCGTAGGGTTGCAGACGAAGCGCCCACCTAGCTAATCTGCCTTGCGGGTCTTTAAGGCGATTAAGCCATAGCAAACTATCATGGTCGGTAACGACAGTAAAGCGCACTCCTTCTAAGTAATGACGGAGTTTTTCAACCGCCCATATTACTGCCAAACATTCTCGTTCAGTGGTAGAATAGTTGCGTTCTTGGCGTGTGAGACTACGGGATAGGAAACAAATGACTTTCTCGACTTCTTCGTGCTTCTGGACTAGGACAGCTCCAATGCCATACGCAGAAGCGTCTGTTTGAAGTATAAACGGACTATCAAAATCTGGACAGCTAAGAACAGGGGCTGTAACTAACTGTTCTTTAATCTTCGTAAAAGCCTCATTACACTCCGGGGTCCAATTCCAACGTATATTTTTCTTCATTAAGTTAGTTAATGGCGAGATGATAGAGGCGAAATTGGGTACGAAGCGGCGATACCACGAAGCCATGCCAATAAATCTTCTTACTTCTGCAATGTTCTTCGGTGAAACTATTTTCAAAATTGCTTCCACCTTTTCGGGATCAGGGCGTAACCCATATCGATCAACAACATAACCCAGATACTTTAATTGAGGCCTACAAAATTGACACTTATCAACATTGACAATAAGCTTAGCTCGACTCAGGCGATCCAGAACTGTTTCCAAAGTTCGAAGATGGTTTTCAAAATTCTGGGATACAATGATAATATCATCAAGGTAAACCATGACCGACGGCTGTAAATCAGCGCCTAGAGCGGTGTCGATAATCCTCTGCCAAGTGGCACCAGCGTTCGATAAGCCGAAAGGCATCCTCTTAAAATGGTACAAACCGCGACCAGGGACAGTAAATGCTGTACATTCTCTGGAAGATGGCGACAGCGGTACTTGCCAATATGCGGATTTAATATCTAAGCTAGTCAAATATACAGCATCCCGCAGTTTGTCTAGTATAGCAGATACATATGGCAAGGGATACGCGTCCTTTTTAGTAACTGCATTAAGTTGCCTGAAATCTATACAAAACCTGTAAGTATCGTCCTTCTTTCGAACTAAACACACGGGCGAAGACCACGCACTCTTCGACGGTTCGATAACATCTAGTTGAAGCATGTTTTCTAATTCGGCGTCTATTATCTTCTGTTTATACGGCGAGACTGGATAATATCTCTGCTTTATTGGCTTAGCTCCTGGAAGCAGCTCAATTTCATGTTGTCCTATATTAGTACAACCAACCGTAGTCGTCGGGTGCTTTAACTTTTCGTCTACGAGCCGGTTCAACATACCCTTTTGCTCGGGAGTTAAAGATTTCTCATCCTGAATACTAGAAACGCTATGTTGCGGTTGTTCTGATGAAAACTGCCAAATATTTTGTCTAAGATCAGTTATAATGTCCATGGCTAACCAAAAATCTACACCAAATATTAAAGTTTGGGGAATACTGGGAATTACCAAAACGTCTAAAATTCGAACCTTTCCTTCAAGAACCATGGGTGTCGAAATAACACCGATACTAGAACATCGCTGACCATTGGCCATGGTACATCTTGACTCCTGAAAACGCAATTTCAAACCTAGGTCATTCAAAATTTTCAAACCGGGACCTCCAACTACCGTGCGACTGGCGCCCGAATCTAATAAACCTAAAATTTTATAACCTAATATAGCAACTTCCAAATAAGGACGCTGATCACCTCGAGCGTGACAAAGCACGTAATCCAAAAGAATATTTTGTCGATCATTTGAAGATAAAGTTGATTTGGTCGTCGAATAAGAAGCGGAGACAACCTTACGACCGGTCAGTTTCTCCGACACAAGTTTCCCGAATTGGTACAATCTGGACAATTCCTGGAAGTAAACCCGTGTTTACCGCAACGGTAGCATAACAACCGCTTAGATTCGGAGCAATTGCGTACTGTATGGCCGACCTTCTGACAATTCCAGCAAGTGCGGGTGGCAACAGCAGAAACAGCAGGCGACGGCAAATCTTTAGTATGGGAACTGGATACGTTTCTGGAAAAATTTGCATCGATAGCCGCTAAACGATGGGGCTTCTTGGATTTCTGATAAGCGAGACCTGGCTCTAAGGTATGATAGGTACATGGAGGAGGTTGTCGAAATCTACTCGAGCGGGTATATGCGTCTTCGATCGATTTACATATACGAGTCAACTCTTCTATTGTTTTGGTAGTCTGTAAAGCCAATTGAGTTTGCTGAAACGGTTGTAAGTTCCTTCGAATTAAATTGACGCGAGTGGCTTCCGTTGGGGAAGTGGGTAAACGCCTAAACAAATTTTCCATGACGGCTATATAAACCGCTACAGGTTCTTCAGTTCCTTGAGTACGACATCGGATCTCTTCCCAAAGACTTTCTTCGTAGTCACAAGGTAAGAACGCTTCTTTCAATCGAATCACCAACTCGTCCCAATTACTAACTGAATTTCGAACGGAACGATACCAGATTAAAGCGTGTCCCGTAAACAGTTCAACGGCAGCCGTATACAATTGCTGTTTGGTAACACCTCGGGCATTCCTTACTTCGTCTAGTCTTTCCAGAAAATCGCATAGTCCAGCTTCTCCATCATAGCGAATGTTCCATTTATTAATGGCAAGATGATTAGAAGTCAGAGATGATGTAGTTTGAGGTATCATTGTGCTACTGAACACTGACGAGCGACGAACAGTAGCGGGTTGCGAAGGAGCGGAACCAATATTAAAGCCTCCGAAGGCAGTTTCAATGTCTTCCACACCTGAATGAGGAGGGGTGGCGAAACGAACATGTGAACTTGATGGATATTCTTCTCCTGGTGCTGAGTCTTGCCTCTGAGCACCGTTGTCCACGCTAACAGGTTCAAGTTCAATTAAGTTTGCGTCTTCGGTTGCACGCAACGCTGTATTAACGATTTTTGATTCCAAATCGTCCAAAAGCATGAGGTACTTATTCACTAATGCATCTCTTCTAGTGAGAGTGACTTCATCGTTGCTCTGGATGCGTTCTAAACGTCCATGTAAATGTAGCAGTCTTGTGCGAATCCGCTTATAATCGTTCGTGGCAATTCCATCCTCGAATGTCGGTAATTCGGCTTCGAACAAGTTCAGTTTTGCTTGACATATACGTAACTCTTCGTCCACGTCCATCTCCAAATTGGGAAATGTAGCATTTATCGAAGTCTCGAGGTTGAAACGAGCCCTAAGTAACTTACGCTTGTCGTGCACATTGCCCTGAAAAACTATGCCCCGAATACGTAGTTCGTAATCAAGTTCATCCACCAATAGTCTATTAATCTCCATGCTGTTTACCAAAACTGATAAAACAACTACCCTATAAACTAATCAACGCCACTGCTATACGATCAAAGACAAAAAAAAAAAATAAAAAAACAGCCAAGCTAAACAAATAAAAGGCGGTGCTACAAGTATAACAACCCCAGCGAAGACCTTTTCTTCGAATCGACAGGAAGCTGTAAGAGAATAAAGAACGCAAAAGAAAAACTCTAAAGCAAGGTAACTGCAAAAAAAAACAACTGCGAAGGGATGGCTGCGTCGGGGCCCTGCACGTTGGGCGCCAAAATTTATGTCACGGATGTTTGTACGAAGTTGTCAACCTTGGTCCGTCGATGGTAACATAAATAGGCTCGGCCGAGCTCAGCCTGGGTCGTAGGCTAATATGGACTTTCCTCTTCTGGACCAGCTGGAAAGTCCTGGGCGCCAGGATCCTAAAACTTTATTTCCGAGCCTGGAGTCTCTGATGCATCGGATACCAAAATGCTCACGCTACCGGAACCAAAATAAAACCACTCGATACAACAAAACCATTTATTCCAATACCCTCGGCGTTCGTCCCAAATCACAATCACAGTAACAGACGAAACTAAATTAAACCTTAGCGGGGTATGACGTATGCGCTACCTAAAGAAACATCGGCGAATAGGTACACATGAGTATTCCCCACATTCGTTAATACACATGAATATATATACAAACCCTAAACCTAATCAAAATACAAATGAATTCGGTATGTTTAACTCAGACCAACAGCTCGCAGCAAGCTGAAATATGAAAACTGAGGTACGCGATTTATCTTTATGCTCACGCGGTTATCGGCAACAAATCATCGTGAAAATTAGTTTAACTACACAATTTTGGATCGACGTCATCGAGCTCTATTAGCTATGCGTTACTCAGAGGCTAAACGGTAGCCTGATTACATAATCTGAGAATACGAGCAGGTTTTAAAATATACCGCTGGGTGGGATGCGACTCATGTACATGATTCGATTACTGTACGCGGTTCCTGGTTTGGTTTTGATCAAGCGATCGTAAGCTAACCTAATAGAGGACTCAACCAAACGATAGCTCGCGCAAACCTTGGGCCGAACGGTTATCTAACAAACCCTGGAGCGAGCTAATTGGTTTCACAATTATACTAGGTAATTAACTAATTCACTTGAGATAACTGCGCGTTCACCATTCTAATAGGTGATGTTACACCAAACGTTGCGCAGAATGCTACGGCTCCAATCGCGTCCTCGTTGATCAATGCGGTGCGATGGTAAAAAAAAAACAAAGAGCGATCTGACCTTATCTTCGGTGAGCGGGCGATCCAATTCCGAGGTCGGCAGTTGCTACAGATCTCGATAAGTCGGAGCTCCCCACGTGCTGCAACCCTGGAGGTTAGGGGATGAACCAGTGGATCGAGGAGCAGATCACGTTATCGGTCAGATGGGCCAAACGCAGGACTAATTTGTGCGAGCTCGACAGGATACAAGACCCAAAAGTAACAATCAAAAGCCTACGTTGTTGGGCGGCTTCTTATATGATTTTGATATTCAGACTTCCCCTCGTTCTCCCAAATTGTTTAGTTCAGCAACGTAACTAAGTCCAGTCGAAACTGTGCCTTATATTGCGAATAACAAATCTTCACTATATTCCAAATCATCACAATATAAATAGGCTATTTTGCGAAGTAGATCCCAAATTTTGGCACTAATAAATCTCCACAAAATAACTTAACGTGCCTCGCAAACTTTTCAGGCGAACAGTTGAAATCGAATTCCCCAATTCTTCGAGCTTCGCGGAAAATCCCAGCCGAGTTATCGCAAGCCACCTGCGCGCGAGCCCATCGGTCGCGCTTGCATATTCGATAAGCACAAAATGCGACGGAAAAATTAAAATCAATTACCTAATCGAAGTTAATTGTTATAACAGCTTTTTAAAGCTTTTATAAAGGGTTTATTTTCATAATATCAACCGCTTACAAATTGTATTACATGTTTTTGTATCAAATTATTTTTACATATATAATAATAATGGTGAGGCACTAACACCCCATACTGGTAAAAAATATCTCCTTAGTGATTTTGTTTAGCATATATTTCATAGTCCAACACACTATAGAACTTTATTATATTTGCCTAATAACCACTCATGTTAAATGGTTAAATGGTATATCTCGAAAAAGTATTTGCCATTAATTCCTTTTTTCATTTCCGATAAATTAAATTATGTTAAACTTCTACTGTTTCTTATGTAGCTTCATTCAATTGAATTTTCAATTCTATTTCGTTTCTTTACCAAATACATTTTAATAATTTTGATATCCATTTCATACTTCAATTCATCTTTGTAATTTTTAATGCTGTATTCTTTTAACCTTATTAATCTGATTTTGAACCCCTGTACCGAAACCATAACAATATACAGGGTGTCCCAGAACTTCCTCCCTTCCGATTAGTCATATATTTCTTAGGTTATAATAGATCGATTAAACCTAATATATCTTAGTACAAAGTCTCTCCAGTAAGAAGTTTTAGGGCCTTGAAGTTCAATTTTTTATTTTCTATTTTTATGTTAATTTCCACAAATGTAAAGATGCCGATTTAAATTTTGGTATACATGCGCACTATTATGTACTGCACTAGTAAAAAGTATTTGATACACTAGACACACTCTGAAAACTCTTTTTAGCTATAACGTATATACTTATAACATTTATTTACAAGGACCTGATTAATTGATCTATTATTGTTGTTTACTAGATTACAATCATTACCCATTGTTTTTGTGATCATGCCTACTTGATAATTACACCAAAAGCCTTTGATGGGCATTTTAAGGTAAACGGTTGCTTTCACGCTTAAGAACTAAGAGTACTGTATTTTTACGCTTTTTAATTTTCTTTCGGGTAATAGGATGTAGTATCCTTTTAGACAACTATGTTGAAGAATACGAGGGAAAGTCAGTAATTTGGTCACAAAAGGCTGTTAAAAAAATACTCGGAGAAATACCTAGCCGAAAACAATTTTTATTTTTTAACAAATTCTTCACCTACATTAATACTCTTATCCCATCGATTTATTAATGCCTCAAAACCTACTGCAGAGAAGTCTTTGGGCTGATGTCTCAGCCACATGCGCTCCTCACGTTCGACATCATTATCACATGCGAAACGTTTTCCGCCACGTTGTTTTTTAGTGGACCAAACAGATGGTAGTCACTGGGGGCTAGGAAACATTTCCATATGGATATCATTTGCAGAAAGTCCTTTGCCTAGAAAAACAAAGACAACGGCACGCTGCTCTTTCACAGCACACTTTTCCAGTACAGTCGCCATTCTAAAACTGCCTACGCACGCATGTTGTTAGAGCACGGCCACTGTTTCTTGACTATCATTAAGCTCGATTGTGCTGCCACCTAATGACAGATTTGAAAATAGTTCACTGTTATATTCAAATAGCCCACATCAGTTTGTGACCTAATTACTGACTTTTCCTCATAAAATCGTTTCATTCTTCTCAGGTGTTTGCTTCTATGTTAGGGACCATAATTAGTGAACCACCCTCGTATAAGCAAATTTGTTTGCTCGCTCATTATTTCCAATCGGAATATTTTTTACCAGAAAACAATCAGCAGTTAATTTAAAAAATTGTAAAATAACTGCAACGCAATAATACAAAAAAATTGTGATATAAAGAACGAGCCTTTAATGTACATCTGAGTGTTTCCTACACTTGTCTATCCTGTGGGGGCCCGTGAAATGTTGATATCGCGGTTCTAGAAGGGACGGTAGTAACACAAAAGCGAGAATTATTTGAGCTATGATGTATTTGCAATAGCGATCTGTAGAAAGAGGATTTAAGAATTAACACACTTGTTTTAATCTTGCAGCCACAAGTCCACTTATTGCAGAAATTAATATCGCAATTGAATTTTCGCACGTACAGTTTTTCTGTGCAACTTCTTTGAAATCTATTCTAATGCCAGCAAGACGACCATCGCCCGTTTTTATTTCAAATTTTTGTACAAATTGATGGAAGTTTTAAAAAACCCGGAGTGTGAAGCATGTGCCGATTTCTCTGTTCAAGAGGACTTTTTGGCAACTTTAATCAGCGATGCTCTTGTAGTGTGCCCGTATAGTGGGCAGGTTCTTGTTTAACACACTGTAAAGGTACGATTTCTGGATCCCGTATGGATCACGCAGAGTTATGGCAACTTTAACCATGCTTGAGCATCAGACTTTCTCAGGTATTGTAGAACAATGTCTTTCCAACTTTATGAACCCTCTTTTGGTTTTGTGTGGTGTAATTTTAAAGAAGCACTTGTTTGCGCTACCGAACTAGCGACGAGGTTTGTATAAATTAGCAACGTTCGTTGCATGTGAGCGTGTATCTTTATTTGTCAATTAACACCAATGCCTGTACCATGTTTGTGTGCAGATAGAGTTCGAGACTGTGCCATTGACAACCATTGCAATTTGTGCATAATCAAAGTAATAATTCTAGGACCGAACCTTACCTTCGTTTCTTTTATTATTTTAATTTTGATTTTACGATTTTGATTGTATATTTACTTGTACATGTTTATTGTGTCTGTTTTACAAATCGAAATCAATACATATCCGAACAGGTATTTGTTAAATTAAGAAGATAATGTAATTGTTGGTGATCTAAAGAAGTTACCAAGTAGCAAGTGCAGCAAAAAACAAACTGAAGAATGCTATAAAGTAAGATTTGAATTAATTGAAATTAGAACATTTACATTTAGAGAACGTAAATAATATTTTTTTTTTCAATTAACTGACAAGATAAGTTTACTTCCAACACAAATTGACACATATTTAGTTGTTTTTGTGAATAGACAACACGGTACACTAAATACACATATGCCATATGATACTTTCATTGGGGCGCGATGAAACAATTATTTGAAAGCTGATCTTTATGACTGTGTCTATAGGTATATGTAGTATATAGTAGCGCTTTATACCACATTACAATTTCCTAAACTGCTATATTTAGAAGTTCAGCCAGAGGTCGCAATTAAAGAGATTTCTATAATATACTGTGTAATTAAATTTGCGTGGAGTACTACTCTGTGGAGGCAGCATTTCTCAAATGGTTCTTAGATTTAATCTTCTAATTTATGGATTTAAATTAAAGCTAATATTTCCTCATTCCCGGGCAGGAGATGAATTATAATTAAACATTTCGAATTAACTAGTCGAGAGCAGATGACTCGAGCCATTTGGACAATTAAAGGGTTTTAAAATTATATATATTAAATATAAATTGATATAAGACCTTTTATTCAAATATTTCGAACACTGTTTTTCACTCGTGGCTATGCATTTTCTCAGCGTAGGTGGTGATTTATTGTATGGCCAAGCTTCTGAAGTGCAACAACCTTTTCAACTTGATTTTGCAAGTCATCTAGAAACTTATCGATTAGTCTGTGATCCGCTTTGTTTCTGTCCTTACTTACTGCAGAAATATGCAGTAAGTGGTTTTAGGCTGAGTTAAGTTTAGTTCGCATTCTAACAAAGCACTGAAATTTGCATAGTTTTAAAGTGACTATTTTTATGATTTTGTTGATCGATCTTGCCACAATAAAAACAAAGGCAACTCGTAGTTTTTTTTACCTGCTGAATATTCGTACATCGCCATCAGATATTGAACTCTTGTTTTTGATTAGCCATGACAAAAACCGCTACTATGGAAACGTTCTATGACATTGCATTGCCTCAGACTAGTAGTAGGCGGTGAAGGTGTGAGGTTGATATTCTTTTTATTATTGGGTTGCGGGCATGAAGGTAATGCATATTTAAACAACTTTCAGAAAAGAAAGACAAAATAACATAGAAGTAATAGAATTTCTTTTATAATAATCGTGGAAATACACATTCGTTTGCTTTGGCTCTATTACTATTATGACATCCCTATACAGTGAATTTATTTTAATGGGTGGTGGTCCCGTTTCCATGAAGACTTGATTGTTACTATTGATTTCTAAGAAAACGCCACGCCAAGTGTAAATTTATTTTAAAATGCAATAATAAACCGCAATTTAATTGAAAAAGAACGGCAGGTACTGAATTTCAACCTTACACCCGGACAGTTGACTGCATTGAACGATTTAAAGTTTAAATCATTATGTCAAAACCATTGACAGCCATAACATCTGTGAAAGAGCAGCCTTTCCTCAATTCAAAAGGTTAGGCTAGCTACCTACCCGGGGGGGGGCAACCAAAGAATCTTCGGCGAAGATAGCTTGTAATACTGCAATTACTGCAACAGTAACAGACTTTCAGTATATGCTAAGAGAAAGAATAACAATATTTGCTTTAGAAGGTAAACCCTCATTGAGATTGTAATCATTGCAGATTATTTCAAGATAAAATACAGACTTTTATCGGCCGCTTTTTTATTTTCTGAATGATTGGTAAGTTGAGTTATTTTCTTCGCGAATTTTTATTTCCAGACTTTCATAAGATTTGCGAAATCGCCATATCAAATAAACTGGACGATACCCAAAGTCTCTGGTGAGTTTGAGTTTTAGTAGTCCTACTACCACCGTTGTATATTATTATATTGTGTTATTATACAATGAACTTTTAACTTCTAGTAGATGTTTAGCAATTTTTTTTATTACTGCTTGCAGTTTCTATTTATCTACAGCTCTATACAGTCAAAAGGCTTTGAATGTATTATCACTCCAGGACCGATGTTGTAAAATTCGGATTGTTCTTTTTCGTGCAGTATTGTTAGGACGGATTGATAATTCCCGCCGCTACTGCATTGTCTCGCACAATGGAGAAGAATTTCGCTTTCAGCGCGGGGACCAATAAGTAGAGAGGTTGTGCGTAAGTGACCATTATTGTTTCGTGATTATAGCTGTTTGGGAAAGCCTTACCGTGCAATATTAGGTTAATTACGACGATTGTAGGATATATCCAGCTTTTTAAAACGCAGCTTATTCATCTGAAATCCAGAATTTCGTATCGTTTTTGAGTTTGGTGGAATTCCAAAGAACCGCTATTATGTCGCTATACTCTGAACATCATACTATCGTTTAGCAACCAACCCGGATCCCGACGAAGCTCTAGAGATGCTTCTCGCGTAGAAATCCTTGTAGTTGTTCATTATGGTTCCGCTTCCGAGTCACGATTCCCATTTGCAAGTCCGGCTTTATCGCTCAGCTTGTGGCGGCAACTGAACAATCGGCCGGCCCAGATTTTGCACAATGCTCGAGGTTTGTGACTTTCCTTGATTTTCGCATTTTACCGTTGCTTGAACTGCATTTCAGATAAGTTAAATATATCTCTAATATCTAATATTGCATGTATGATTTACAGTCAATTTTAAATATGTTTGATGTATGTAAGTTAAGTTTCACATCTGTAAAATATTTTTCCTATAGCGAGTGAGCACTTTTATTTCGGTCCATTGAGCAATCAAAATCCGGTACGTATGTTATATGTCGGGAATTTACCGGTAATAGAAACAATTTTCAATTTTTGATTAATTACTTGAGAATATTTTTTATCAGAACTCATTTAAAACATGCAATAGTTTAAGCTCCAAGAGTGTTTCTCCATGTTTTAATAATTTTCCTTATGACTTTTTCTAACTCCACTATGGTAATCACCTCAGCCCTACAATTAATTTTATCCTGACTTGCTCATTACTATCTCGATTTGTCTATAGGTTTGTGAAGTACTCTATTAACTCCAGTTTTTCTGTGGGGTTGCAGTGTTGGGCTATTTTATAAGAAAATTCTTGTTTTCCATGTGCAACATGCTTTACGTCGTTTATAGTTGAGTTGCTGCCAAAGCTTTGCCACCAGAAGGCCTTATTAATTTTTTGAATTAGATCTATGTTTTCAAGAAGCTCGTTACCCTACTTTCACTTGACATTAAGGTGATTTTTTAATTTCCACAATTTTTGTACCGAAAGTTCGACATTGTAATGTATATCTTAATTTTACATACAAAATAAGTACTTATGAGATAAAGATATTTGATTTTATTTTTAAGCTAACAATCTTAGTTGGGGTATAATGAAATAATGAAATAATGATTTATTTCCACACTTATGTACAGGTAATGAGACATTCTAAAAACTAGGAAATATACCTAACCACAGTTCCCAGTAAAAGTGGTTAGTGATTATAGCAACTGACAGCGCAATGACATGTTTTGAGTTCAGTCCTTTGGAAATGGCTTGATAAGCTTTGACATTCCGGCTCCCCGCAGTACATGTGGCATCCGGCTTAAAACTAAACACAGCTTATGTACAATATTTTCTTATCAGTATAATAATTAACCATATTCCCTTACCAGTGTATTCTTATAGAATAGTTAATATTTATTACACTAAATTATTAAAAAATAGTTTTGATTGATTGAGTTGAAATTACAGCAAAGTTTGGTTTTCATATTTACATTTTTATTTACATAACTTGAATCAATGAACGTTAATCCTAATAGGCAATGGTCGGTAATATTTAAATCAAAAACAGCACTTTTAAAATTATCGCTATTTCGAAATTTAATAAAAATATGGTCTACACAGGTATATGTTTCGGTTATCCTAGTTGCAGCATTAACGAGTGAAATAAAGCTATTATTATTCATCAGATTCATATATTTTTGTGCATCTGGGGTACTTTTCAAAATATCTACATTAATGTCACCAATGTACACGGTGTTCAGTTTGAAATTATTTAGTTTTTCTTCAAGCTTTTCAATAAATGCATTTAAGGAAAATTGATGCATCCTATAAACTGAAAATAACTTAAATTTAAATCTATTAGTATTTAGCTCTAATAAAAGGCAGTCTGCAGTTTCCACGTTAAAATCTAACTGGATACAATCTATAATATTGGAAACAAAACAAACAACACCTCCTGCACGATAGTTATCATTGCAGTTACCTAGAGCCTTATAACCTGGAATTTTATAGAAGTGCAATTCTTCGGTATTTATCCATACTTCACTTAATACAGTAATAATAGCTTTTATCGCAATATTATTTATTTCTGCCAAAAATGAATTGAAATTCTTTCTCATGCTTCTAATGATTGCATAAATAAAAGAAATATATTTGGATCCTACAGGAGGGGAGAAAAAATAGTTATCCAAGCTACTATAAATTAAACATTAATCTTCATTAGTTTCCATTAAAACAAACAAAAAAATACAGTTTTAATCTTCAACTTTCTAATACTATAGCCTACATTATCTTAACACTTAGAAAACTTGTTAGAATTGAAAGTAGGGAAACAAAATAACAATCTAAATATCACTCACTGTTCTGTATGTTTCTGTATTTGCGTACACCCCTGAAATTACTGTTAACGTATATTATTACAACAGTTAACATGTTCATCCATAATACATTTTAAGATCAAAAGCAATTTTTTTGTCGTAGTAACAACTCGAAAAGACACATCTTTTCTATGTAAAATTAAAATATATATATATAACTATTGTGACGTTCGCTTCGCTGCAAATTGCATTGAAATGTAGAAAATATTTTTCAATTTGCGCTTCCTTATTTCAGCAACAAAAGACGTTTTTCTCTGCGCCACGAATCACACCAGGTAATCCAGGTGGGGCTTAGGTCCAGTAACCAGTAGCCAGGGCAGACGTGAGTACAACCCTTCCAGCCGGAAACCGTCACTAGCCTCGTTTTAGCCTGCAAAGCGATCCGCAGCCAGGCCAAACTCGAAGGCACCAGCATTCAGCGCAACGAGCCTTCGAAGTAAATCCATTAGCTGTTACATTCTGCAAAACAATGCAACTTCTGAAACCAGCTCAACTGGAGTGGTCCCAGGACGTTGCAGCACACTTCGCCCAGGCCGGCGAAGAAATTCGCACCTAAATCTGGTTCTCCGTGCACAAAAGTACAACAGTTCAGCGCATTATTAAACATTAATTTCTTCGCCATTATCCTCTTTGTTTAAAAAATTAATTTGACAGTCCGAAGTGGCCTAGAGACTTTTTCCACGATCAATTAAAGCCGTAACCTTAACGTTTTTTAATCATACCGTTTATATTAATTTGAAGTAAAATGTTAATAAATACGTTACACACGACCTTCTCGACCTAATTACTCAAGCATCCCTACGTACTCTGACTTATCCGAGCAGCCAATAAGGGAGCTGCGTAATCTAGCAAACGTAGAGGTAATAAACCTGTTCCGTTGCAATAAAATATCTGAGCTTCCAAACCTGGTAGAAAAAATCAGTAAAATAGTTAGGTTAAGATTTGAGAAGATGTGGGAAAATATATTACTCCAAGCTTAAGCTTGATTCAATAAGTAGTTTTAGAATTGGGAAGAAAACCCAAAAAATACAAATGTATCTTCTCGGACTAGTTTTAACCCTGCATTTCTATTAAGGCATATTTGGTTTAATAGTCTATTTCGGTCAGGGTAGTACTCCCCTGTGTTCCACTCTTTCCAAAACGCCTTGTAGGTATCTCGTATATAAATCGAAAATTCTAATATTTTTGACATTTTGACAAAGCAATCCGCACAATGGGAGAGAAATTAAAGTGTCCTATATTATTTGTGTTATAACCTTTCCTTTCTATCTTAAACTAGCAATAATCACAGGTTTCGTGTAAGCTGTGAACAAGTTGTCACGTCACGTTAAAAAGAATAAATGCATTTTTCTAGCCCATTAGAGTTTATTACACCCACTCAAAAGGAATCGAGGCTCCCATGTACCATTACCACACTATACCTTCGCGACAACTCTAATTTCTTTGTATGTCGTTGTCAGTGTCAGCCTTGTTGCTAACATCCCCACTGAAGAGACATCAGCTTCTCCTCTTTGGATACGTTTATGCATTAAGACTCCACGGTTGACAAAGCCAGATTGGAATGTAGTAGTGTGCTTGAAGCGATATCTTTGTGGACGTTGTATCACAATGCAACTATTCCACCTATACTAGACTGAACAGTTTGAAACGTGTAAATATGGAGACATATTCGATACACATCTAGACATTATTTTTCGTGTAAATACAAAAGCCAAATATTTGATTGATGGAAGATATAATTACATATTTAAATAATAAATTCAGCAGAATATGCTCAAGATTACCGGCTGTGTTAATATTTACCCCTCTTCAATATGGATGCTTCCAGACGTGCGATTTACTCTTGCAGAATAATTCGAAATACATACAAACAGTAGCGTAGTTCAGCAAGTTATTTGCTTTTTGCCACTTATCACGCAATAGCAACACAAAGGTTGAAGCTCCGTCTAAACTTTTTCAGCCGTTCTCATTTATAGGTCAGAAAGTTAAGTCCACGGTATTTATGGAAATATCTGCGTAACACGCACCGATAAATTCTAATTCAGTCTAAGCAAGACGACTTACTTAGATCGATCACTATTACAGGCCGGTCTGTGTATCTCGTTTATCCTAGCTAGAGCATACCCAAATGTCCTTTGCAGAGCTTTTCAGGGCGTTCGTTTTATCCCCCGAACGTTCATAAATAAATTTTATCCGTTTATTGTGTTTTTGGAAGAGCGTTTCTGGGTTTGGTGAGGTTTTAGGTCTGCTCCTTTGCATTCGATTTATTTGTGCCCTGCAAAGATACATCGATCAAAATCTCTGACAAGTGAGCTGTAACCGCAGATAAGGTTGTTGCATTTGCATGAAGCCCCTATAATGCAGGACAGAATGAGCGATTAGGTTTCATGTGGAGCTTTTATGCTGCATAAATTGGATCGCCTGGGTTCATCCCACACGTCTTGCACAAAACGTTCGCCGTTCAGAAATCAGTGTGTGGTTGCTAGAATTGAGAACATGTAGGTTTAAATCAATAAAGTTGCAGTTAACCGTGCTATTACTTATGGTTGTTGTTTTATTGACAATGTGCAAGCACCACGACTTGTAAAAATTAATTTGTTTTAAGCTTGATGCGCAAGTTCAATTTACTAAGTGCTTTCTTACAATAACTATAACCTTCTGCATTTCGCCGTTATTCACTACAATTGTGTAAATATTAGTGCAAATACATTATTTTTGTAAAACATAGTTATACATTTCCATTATAAATATGCGTCGGAAAAAATCACCACTCAGCACTCGGCTGGGGTTTGTGTACAATAATTACGGAACCGTGATGGTGTCTGAAATTCGCAGTACCTCTTCCCGGAAAGTTTTATATGTTCTTTTAGTGTTTTACGAGTAACACCACAACAATGAGTAGTTAATCTCATAATATTTCCAATGAGTGTGATACAAAATGTAAAAGAAAACTAATTCAAAGTGTAGATATATCGATCAAACGTTTGTGAAGTGTCAACGCAAACAAAATCAAGAACGTACGCTGACAAATATTTATATTTTTGTTTTAAAACGACGGAAATAAATGCAGATGAAACGTGCCACACTGGATTTTTTTTTTTAAATTTGGACAACTTATTGCATGAAACTTAACATAAGGTATGTGATAACAAACTTAGATTGAGAATTTACAGCTAAAAAAATTTAGAATAAAGGCCTCAGTGCGTTAGTTGTGTGAAAATGTTAGCAACTTATAGCAAGGAACTTAACATGAGATGTGTGTTAACAAACTTAAATTTTGGTTTTACAGCGAAGAAAGTAAATGATGTAGAAAGGCATCAATTTCTTGTTTGTTTGAAAATTTTAGCAACCTAACATGAAGTTTGTGTCAACAAGTATGGAATAAATGAAGAAGGAAGGCCTCAGTGTGTTATTTATTAGGAACTTTTGTCAACTTATAGCATGAAACCAAACACAAGGTGTGTGTTAACAAGGGTGGGCATAAATTAAGAAGAAAGGTCACAGTGCGTTTTTTGTTTGAACATTTTAGCAACTTATAACATGAAACCTAACATAAGATGTATGTTAACAAGGATGGATATAGCATGAAACTTAACATAAGGTATGTGATAACAAATTTAGATTGTGGATTTACAAAAAATTAACTAAATTTAGAAGAAAGGCTTCAGTGCGTTAGTTGTGTGAAAATGTTAGCAACTGATAGCATGGAACTTAACATGAAATGTGTGTTAACAAACTTAAATTTTGGTTTTACAGCGAAGACAGTAAATGATGTAGAAAGGCATCAATTTCTTATTTGTTTGAAAATTAGAGCAACCTAACATGAAGTTTATGTTAACAAGGATGAAATAAATGAAGAAGCAAGGCTTCACTTAGTTATTTATAAGGAAATTTTGTCAACTTATAATATGAAACCTAACATAAGGTGTCTGTATAACAAATTATTTGTTTGAAAATGTTGGCAACTTATAGCATGAAACCTAACATGGAATTTGTGTTAACAAGAATGGAAATAAATGAAGAAGATAGCCTCAGTGTGTTATTTGTTTGATATTGGCAACTTGTAGCATGAAACCTAACATAAGGTGTGTGTTAACAAGGATGGAAAAAATAAAGGTGGAAGGCCTCAGTGTGTTCCTTGTTTGAACATTTTACCAACTTATAGCATCAAACCTAATATAAAGTGTGTTTTAACAAGGATGGAAATAAAAAATGGAAAATAAAAGCCTTAGTGAGTTCCTTGTTTCAACATGGTAGCAGCTTATAGCATAAAACCTAATATAAGGTGTGTGTTAACAAAGATGTAAAGAAATGAAAACGAAAGGCCTCAGTGTGTTATTTGTTGGAAAATTTTGGCAACTTATAGCATGAAACCTAACATAAGGCGTGTGTTAACAAGAATGGAAATAAATGGATAAAAAAGGCCGAAGTGTGTTCTTTGTTTGAACAGTTTAGCAACTTATAGCGTGAAATCTAACATAAGGTGTATATTAACAAGGATGGATACAGCATGAAGCTTTACATAAGGTGTGTGTAACAAGGATGGAATTAAATGAATAAGAAAGGCCTCAGTGTGTTATTTGTTTGAAAATGTTGGCAACTTATAACATAAAACCTAACATAAAGTCTGTTTTAACCAATTTCAATTTTGCTCATACAAGGACGGAAATAAGTGAAGAAGAAATGTATTAATGTGTTATTTGTTTTAAACTTTTGGTGACATCAATATGGCATGAAACCTAATATAAGGTGTATGTTAATAAATTTTAATTTTGGTTTTTCAACGAGGGATATAAATGAAGAAGAAAGCCCTCAGCGTGTTAGCTTAAAAACGTTGGCAACTTTTAGCATTAAACCTAACATGGGGAGGGGGGTGTTAACAGTCTTTTTACTGCTAAATTAAAGTATTGCGACTAGCAGAAAGTCTAATATTAGAAACACTTTATCTGTTGACGACTAGGTTTTACTTCTTCTTGCAAAATTACATATATAATAGCTAAGTGTAAAAAGTTTCACGCCGTTGGGAAAGATCTTACACCGCCAACTGCGATTAACATTCTGGATATTGTGTTTAAAGAAAAGAGCAATTGATACTGTTGCTAGTAGAATTGGCAATATATCTGTAGGCACACAATACAACAATAACATTTATTGAATCTTACTAACAATTTTTTGCTCGATTCAGCTTGTGATATCAACATGTAATTAGAGTAGGACTAAATTGCATGTATTTGATTTTGCAATGAATTATTAGCAGTTGAAGAGCAATTGTTTTTCAAGCCAATTGGATGAAGCGATACAGCATACGAATTGTTCAGAGTATTCAACAGTTTTATATTCAAGGCAAACAAACAGTGGAAAAAATGCGGCGGAATTTCACAGGTAGCGTTCAAGCAATGTTTGAACAACATAAAACTTTAGAAGCGCTGGTAAAAACACATGTGCCTAGAACAGAAGAGAAACTCTCTTAAAGAGATTAGTTGTGGTCTAAACATAGTGTTAACAACAGCTGCAGCTAGCTGCAATCAAGACTGTTTTCTGAATGTTGCAAGAACACGAGAGCAGAACATTTAGCGTGATTGTTTTATTGTGAGACAATGCTTTGGAAATTTTATGACCACGTATTGTAAAGAGGTTCAACTACACATTTAGTAAGTATTTATGTACACAAAGTCGTTTAACAACATAGACGAAGTATTTTACAACTTATTCTATAGCTGACGATAGCAATAATACATGGGTGGGGTATAAAATTATTTTCAAATAGTCTTAATGAGCTATCCACTGAATAATAATAATAATAATAATAATAATTTGGCATGACGTCAAACGTAGAACGAAAAATCGAGTTGTATTTAGAGGCTGCAAAAAACATATATATCTCAGCTAAATACAGAAAGAGAAGTAAGGGTGCAAATCTCCAATTTCCGTCTCATGGAAAATGTGTTCTGCGAAATGTTTTGGTTATTATATAGATTATGAATACAGTATATTATGGTATTATGTGACATATGTAGTAAATTTTGCAATAAGAATGCTTTACTAGAATAGATTTTAAACTGAAATCGTTTATTTAAATGTTGCTATTTTATTTTCTCTTATATTAAAGTAGTAACTATGTTTGTTTAATGTTCACAATGCATGTCAAGTTGTTACCTTAAATTTTAGGAAATGAGTTATTTTTCTCTAAGTAACAAACGACTTCCGGGATTGGACCGAGTCATGATTAAGATCGAAGAACTCAACGTTTCGCCCACTTTCGTAAGGGGCTTCAGAAACTTCCATCATCTGCGGTAACTCAACGTGTTAACCACGCCAGAGGCGAAACTCTTTGCAAGGGAAGGGACAGAAGAGCACGGTAACTAAACGTGTGAACCTCGTCAGAGGCGAAACTCGACTGACTATCGGAAGAAGAAAGGCGAGAATTTATAGGCAAGCGCCGTCGCGATTCAGCAAATGCCGTCGCGGTTCAGTGGCGGATGGCGGGGCTTAGGAATTAGCACTTTCCACATAGAAGGAAGAGGAAAGCCTTCGTCCCGATAGAGATTATTAGGGTGTTTGCAAATCTCAATGGCTTTGCGAATATTTCTGCTAAAGAAGAATGGGGATTTGCAGATGATGGAAGTTTCTGAAGCCCCTTACGAAAGTGGACGAAACGTTGAGTTCTTCGATCTCAATCATGACACGGTCCAATCCCGGAAGTCGTTTGTTACTTAATGACAATGGCCGTGAAAGCCTCAAAAATCATCTAAATAACCTCTACGGGGAGGATATTTCTTTTAAAGCCTCTACCTTTTCCAAACTTCGACATAAGTCATCTAAACTCCTTTGCACCTTAGCGTTTTTTTCTCATTGTCGTGACAACAAAGTCATACCTTCTTTTCTTAAAGTCAAACATCACATTTCAACCCACTCTTCTCAAAAAATCCTTCGTCGCACTAGCTTTGCTTTACTTAGTGAACGCATCCATCAAACGAGGTACGATCTCAATACCATTTCAAAACAATTGTTAGATCTTCATTTAGAATTATCCAATACTCTTAGCTTTCTTGACTGGTCTCTCTTTGATTCAATCACCTACACCAGGCCCAAAAAGCATTAGAAATGACAACTGCGACTCATCTTCGTAAGTTTCATTCCTTGATGTCATCGGTTAAGGTCTCTACAGATCAAAGTGGTTTTAAGACGGTCATAAATATTTCTTCTTATTCCCTCTCTCCTAGCGAAATTTCTATACTTTCCAAAGATTTGAATTTTTCACTAGCCCCCAAAAGCATTCCTACGGAAGAGATTATTAGTCCGATAGAATCTTCTGTGAGAACGCTTCCTAAAGACGTTGCCGATCTTATCCGCTTGGAAACTGTCAGGTATTTACGTTCATCTAAACCACCTAAAAGTAACATTACACCGGGCTGTTTCCATATCCCAACCCGATAATATCCACGCTGAATTAAATCACATTCGGAAAGCTCTTAGGAATAACGGTTACCGTGCTAGGGATATACAGTCTGCCATAAATCGCCATCTTCATCCACGGCCACCCAAACCTCCAAAACCCGATCCTCCTGCACAATAGTCTTTCTTCCCTATATCCACCAAGTCACCGACCGCATAGGAAAGTTTCTTCGAAAACAAAACATTAAAATAGTATTTAAACCCCCGAGCAAGATCTCACAGGTTCTTCCTTCATCTAAAGATAAATTAAACACTATGTCATCTAAAGGTGTTTATAGAGTACCTTGGTCTTGTAATGTTGTATACATTGGTGAAACAGGTCGTTCCGTGAAAACTCGCGTCTCTGAGCACCAACGCTGTCTCAAGTCAGGTCTCGTTTCATCATCGGCCATTGCCGAATACCAACGCGATACTGGTCATAAGATCCTTTTTGATGAAACTTCCATCATCTGCAAATCCCCATTCTTCTTTAGCAGAAAGATTCGCGACAAGCCATTGAGATTTGCAAACACCCTGATAATCTCAATCGGGACGAAGGCTTTCTCCTTCCTTCTATGTGAAAAGTGCTAATTCCTAAGCCCCGCCCTCCGCCACTGAACCGCGACGGCATTTGCTGAATCGCGACGGCGCTTGCCTATAATTCTCGCCTTTCTTCTTCCGTTAGTCAGTCGAGTTTTGCCTTTGACGTGGTTCACACGTTGAGTTACCGTGCTCTTTTGTCCCTTCCCTTGTAAAGAGTTTCGCCTCTGGCATGGTTAACACGTTGAGTTACCGTGCTCTTTTGCTTTTTTCCTCCTGATAAAGCCCATTACGAAAGTGGGCAAAACGTTGAGTTCTTCGATCTCAATCATGACACGGTCATATCCCGAAAGTCGTTTGTTACTTAATGACAATGGCCGTGAAAGCCTCAAAAATCAGTTATTTTTCTGGTCAGTTTATACTTTGTTGAGTCTCAATGAATTACAATTTAAACCATTTTGCTCTTCCCTTTGAACATTTCGTACCTCCTGAATATTCCCCCCACCCTTCCTTCAGACAGCCACATTGCGCACGTTGAGAATTACTAATATATACTAAAGACGATAACGGGCCTGCACCAGCACCTTAAAAAAGTAGTATGCAGAGAATGGAGTTACTTGTTTCGTTTTTGCTTCTAATGGCAAGCAGATTACGTGAAAACTGGAAATTCTTGATCCACTTACTAAAAAAATGGTTTTTTAAAATCTACGTTAGCTAACTAAATGTGTTAACGTGAAAATTAATATTTGTAATTCTAAAAAAATCTATAGTAAATGAATTAAGCATTACATTTACATTTTTAACATTAACATTGCGAGCTGTCAGCTTATCTAAACATGCTTTGTTCTACAATTAAGTTTGTACGTAAATAATTTCAAATAGTCTATCCACCCATTTTTATATTATAGCGAGAGTTCATGTAAATAATATTGATTATCTCTAAAACAATTTACTTTTAGCTGAAGAAAATTTCTGTTCACACCAATTTCTCCTTTAAACGGTTTGCCAGTGCTATCTCACCTCTCACCTCGAACATGTACACAAAGAATCATTGAAAATGAACAGGGCTGTGCAACCAATATTATGGCCCCATGCAAAATTACAGAAATATCGGGCAACTTTTATGAAACCGTGTGTATTAGATGAAGTACTTTTTGGATAACACGGTTATAGTAGCTTTCCAAACACACATGTTTCAAATGTGTAACATCTATTGCATAACCCTGTTCATTTTCAATGATCGTGTGTGTACATGTACAATATTTAAATTTCAAGAGCCTTGCGAAGCAAACAAAATGATCTAGGGACCCAATTCCTCTCCAATAAATAAACTTGTGTAGGAGTTCTTTATTCTTACTAGTGTATTATCCCAATACAGTTCAAATATTTATACTATTGAAGAGGCTACACTAAGAAACCATAAACAAAAATTATTTTCATTTTACGTAGTACACCAAGTTTGTCAAGTTTCCAAATCTAAACAGCTTTGCTCTATTATAGACGTAAAAATATAGAAACGAAGATGAGAAACTCTATTACTGCTTTCTAATTTTAGAAATTTTATTAAAACTTGAATCATTATTTTGAAATATGTAATTGTCTTTCATAATTTGTAACATGATAATCGAAACTCGAAACTTCAGTTCGTATTCGCAATATGAAACGTAGTGGCTGCTGTGATATTATTTAACATCTCTCTGCGGATTCAACGACGATTCGAAAATGCATACACAGAATATCACTTCCATCAGAAGCTGCATTATTGACTTCAAACATCATAAGTAAGTTATTTATTGAATATAAACATTTTGAAAATGCACTGTTACCTTTAGGTCAGCCTTTATATTCTACTTCAAAAATTGTTCGCTATAAAAGTGTGCTTGGGGCCCGTCACTAGCTACAGTGAAGACGGGTGTTTCCTTTAGTAATTATATGTTCAAATTATCTGAGCGCCAACAAGTTTAATTACTCCCAAGTACACTTATATAGGTGAAAAAAAACTTATAAACTTTGCCATATATATACAGCCCATTACAACCCTTGAAACTTTAAAGTTTGAATGAAAGGAGCAATTCTTCATATAGATTTATTGATACTTCTTGTTTTGATTAGTCTATTGTCGTTGCATAAAAAAAGGAACAATTATCGACTTCAAATTCCTATCTAATCCCAGTTTATATTATAAAACGAGGTACCCCACTTAAGCTTACGTCAATTTCACTTTCTAACTACTATATTTGAAGTTAATACTAACTCACAGAAATATAATAGCTAGTGTATTACTAAGGGGTTATAAACTGTTCTTACTTTTTGAGAATATGCGAAATATTACAAGTGTGACTTTACTTTATTTATCTGGTAATCGCTACGCTTATGGAATCGAAGACTAACTTCTCAGGAGTTTAATTCAGCATGCAACACCGTTCAAGAGGATGATCTGCTCTCCTAACATCTACTCTGACAGTCGCTAAACGTCAGCTGTCGTTTGACCGCAACAATCGCACGATCCCCGTAGTGAAATTCTTATGAAGAGAGGTTCATACTAATATGTTTCTGTCGCCTCGAAATTGTTGCCTACTAACAGCAATGAAAACGTTGCTGTAATGTAGAAATTAAATAGTATAAACATAATACATTTAGCCTGGCATAAACGAGACATTCAACATTTGTGACATTTAATTCGAACTAGTAATTTTGAATAACTCACTCATTGCAGAAAACTTTTACCACGTCAAGCATGACATTAAGTTTCCTGCTGTTGAACTTCTAGCGCAAAGAGTCTTGCAAAAGGTTGTCTACCTTCAGTTCGACGCAGCTTCTTAATTTAAAAACGTTAACGCTTGGCAACGTATATTAGTTCGTGATGGTCGAATTCGAAATTAGTATTTCGATACATGCAACTGCGTAGCAGCTAGTTGTTCGTGATCCTGCAAGCAAACCCTCATAGGCAAATTATTTCCAGGAATTTTAGTTTAACCAACTACCTAAAATATTTCTTGACGTTGAGAAATTCTGGGAATGCCTTTACGTCACATTGGTTTCGAGGGTAGTAGTGCTGAACACGAATCCCAAATCTCTAGAAATGCCGTCCACAAAACGGTGTATTTCAGGATTTTATTATCATAAACTTTCTACTTCATTTTTGCTTGTAGGTTTATAGCTTCACGATTTCTTAGGCCTAATTAGAGCTTCGGTATTTTTTAATAGTAGCAGACATGCAAGCTTCACGGGGGCACTTTATGGAGAAATAATAAGGCGCAACGAACGCGTGCCTTTGCGTGTCCGACATTTGTATGGTATTTAATAGATTAAAACGGCAGGTACACTAATTATGTAGAATACTAGTAATTAATTACGATTAAATTAGAAATACTGGCAGAACTTTGAACTTGAATTTTTAGGGAATAGAGTTCATTTCTTCATCTGTAACACGCATATTAGCACATGAATATTAAAAAAAACCAAATTTTCAGATAATTAACAATTTAGAAATACTTATATGGAAATTACAGATTGAGTTAAAACTGGTTAGAAGGTAATTTTTACAGTGGCTTTCCAATTAAATGTTTCCAATATAACCGTCATCAGATTCTGATCCATCTAACGAATTTTGATTTTTTTAATGTGGACCTTACTAGAATTTTTGGGTCACAAGATGGCTGCATTCTGATAAAGAAATTTGACAATTATGGCAACGGGTGGATTGGAATAAACGTTTAAATTACTTATACTTAATATCTTGAACGAGAAGTTGATATAGATACATGCAGTAAAATTTAACCCTTAGTATAAACGTAGGAGAAGATTCTTCAGAAGATTCTCCAGGCGAATCTTTGGAAGAGGAATTAAATTAAATTCTGATTTTGTTATCTGTTCTATTCTTTATTTATGTATTAAGGTAATAACTAAAAGATTATAACAAAAGGGAATGGTTAAAGCGCGACCCGAAGCGGATAGCTTTAAATTTCTCGAGAGCTATAATCGTGATTAGACACGTGGTACATACTACAACGTTTTATTTTATTTTGGTTGTCAAAATGGACAAAATTCAAAGATTCAGTATTTTGGCTACTACGTTATCGTTGTACTGGCGCTGTGAATTTTTGATGTGCTATGGTTTCTATGCAGATTGTTAGTGTTGCTATACTACATTGTTGGTGCTTGTTATACTGCTTAGCAACTTTATAGGCTCTACGGTCATCTAACCCATTTTACGCTCGCTATCGAGGGCAAATAAACATGATTATGGTTCTAAAATGAAATAATATAATTCAAAGACAATGTGCTATTATGCTATTTATAATAATAAAAATGATCATTGTTTTTCATTTAGGTGTGCAATCTTAACTTACTAAAGTTAATACAATTTTATAATCGCTGTTTATTGCCGTTTAAAGCACTTCTCTTTTCTGTATGTTCCACTTATGCTCAATTGTGACATAATATTTCATGTACAATAAAGTAAGATTATATTTTGTACCGAATGACATATTATACCAACAACCAATGTTAAAAATATTTTTTGCACTTCCGGGACTAAAGTTGATACTTTAGTCCCCGTAAACAGGGACTAAAGTAGATCATTTAATCCCTAGGGACTAAAGTAACTCATTTAATCCCTAGGGACTAAAGTAAAAATGATACCGTAACTATGGTAAATTTATGTACACACGAGGTTAGTAGGTTAGGTTTTGTTTGTCATCTGACACACACTGACGTAAAACTTAACCTGCAAATCTCGAATTTGACATATACTGACAATACACTTCAGTACTGCCAACTGATTCAGGCTATCCAGGACCTGCTGCAATTCAGTTTGTAATAAATTATAATTGTCGGTTTCCAAATTGACAGATTCCAAATTTTGGAAATGTTTGATGATAATGTTCCCAAAAGTGCAAAAAATTGCGTATATACCTCGGGAGTAAAGTGCCTAAATCCCTTGAGTGGTTATTGCCCTCGGGCTTCGCCCTCGAGGCAACAAACTCCGCTCGCGGGATTAAATGGTGCACTTTAGTCCCTCATGATATAATATACTAATATTTAGTTCGCACATTTAGATTTCGTCAGCTATAATTGCAATGCATTGTCTGAACTATTTATTTTTGTTTCCTGTACGTATGTATAAACATTATCAATAATCTTTTCGATGTGATAGTTTTATGTTTTTTTAAATTGTAAACGATATCATGAAAGAACAGAAATAACTATCGAGATGCAATTTGTGCTGAATTTTAGGTAACGGAACTTTCAGTTGTAGATATTATTTGACCAACCAAATATGACTTACAGATGAACGAATGTCGTCTAGGTTTCCAAAAACCATATCATTGAATGTAGTTCCGTATTACTTTAGTATTGTCACATTCTTTAATGTATAGAATTTAAATATTTATTCCCTTGTCCTCATTACTTGCTGCTTTATTTATTTCGGCTGTGTAACGTATCTTAACTTAAAATATAGCGTGTAACGTATCTTAACTTAAAATATAGCGTAAGGTTAGGTTTACAATAATTAAGCACATTTGCTGCACATGTAGATGCGCACAACGTTGGTTCCTTGAACAATCAACGAAACTGTAGCACTTACCTTGCTGTGGATATTTGGTAAAATTTAATACATATTTTCATATCTGTAGGTTATTAAAAATTATTATTTTTATGCCACGAAAAAACCGTGCTTTAAAACCGCAAGCAACATCATAAACAACATATATTCTAACATTAATTTTGTAAAAAATGTAAATCCAAAACTATAATTTGCTGATCCTTTTTGTACAGAGAATGTATGGTAAAGATGATTCAGTGCATTTAAACAACCGCATAAATGATAATAATATATATACAAAACTATTAGTAATTTGGGAAACTACCGATTAATAATAAGAAAATAGAACAAATTAACCCTATAAGGAATCTTATACAGTCCTTATTGCAAATTTAAGATCTACTCAAATAAGTAATTCACACAGTAATGAGTAAATGTGATAAATGTAACTTGGCTTAAAATGGGAAACCATCCACTGACGGGTCACCAAAGTTCATCTAACCAGGTCTTCTGGCTATCCTCTGTTTAATCTCCGTTTTGTCATAGATTGGTTAAGTGGTCCACTTACTAGTTAGTGTTCTACGTTGCGGTTTGCATGCTTAATAGCATACGTTACGGTCGAAAAGTGCCACGCTTCAATTCTATATTATTTTTGTCATTTATCAGATGCTGTTCTGGTTGACCCCGTGCTAGCGCCTTATTGTCTACATTTTGCGGTCCCTTAACTGGCTTGGCTACCTTCAGTTTTTGCGTAGGAAACTACAGATCTGTCTCAAGCCGGAAACTTGGCCACGATGGCTTTCCTTGGATTTATATATGGCTAATGCATGTAATTTATGTGAAAAACCTTTTCGAGTCCATTTCAGGTTGTAGCGAATTTGGTTACGCAATGAGTTTAAGAGTTCTCCTAAGCTAATGGACACATCGGTTGCATTAAAAAAACTCTTTGGCGCCCCCTGGTAATTTGAACACCTTTTCTAATTTAAAAAAGAACCGCGCGCCGTCTTCATGTAACCTGGGGTGCTATTCTTGAAACCGTGCGGACAGAATCCGTGTGCGGATTCGCCGGTATTTCGCATACGAATATACGAATCGTATTCTGGAATCGGCGGAACGTATCCGCATGCGAATTTATCGCGCGGAAATACATCGAGTGCGTAGTGGCCATGCGTATGTAAGCTCCGCATGCGGAATGGCATCTGTTTAGCTGGAGATCACTATTATAAATTTACTTTTTGTTAAAGTAAAAGAACTGTCAAGTGGAAAGTTTTCATATTTTGTTGTTATCGTAATAAAGGTAAGCTAATAAATTTTTTTCTCCATTTATTTATTGGTGCTGAGTTGCTAATTACCATTTACATTAGATGGCAAATATTGAAGATATTGCTCAATTAGAAGCTATTTATAATCTTGAATTGGCTGAGAATCATGCCAATACTGAAAGGAGGACCTTGCAACGATATGATGCCTTTCATTTATCGGAACTGCAATTTCAAAAATTATTTCGTCTATCTAAAGAATTGACAAGAAATTTAATTCAAGAAGTAGACAATTATATAGAGGCTCCTAGTAGAATATCCGCCTTAGATTCCACTACTAAGGTAATTAGTATCAATAATTATTACCAAATATACATTATTGTTACACTACATTTTTTAATGTATTAAGTATTTATTAATAATTATTTAAGGTATTGACAGCACTAAGGTTTTATGCAAGTGGCAGTTATCAAACTGATATTGGTTTAAATGTTTATACAGCAATAAGTCAGCCTTCTGCTAGCCGTTGTATAAGGGAAATAAGCAACATAGTTGCTCGACCGGAATTTTATAATTCTTGGGTTAAATTTCCGGAACTATGGACGGATTAAAAGCTACTCGAAATGAGTAAGTTAATAAGTTAGTAATACAATTTAAAGCTCGTATTGGAATATTGTACATGTAAATATTATAATTTTTAGATTCTACCAAAAATTTAATTTCCCTGTGTGGTCGGTTGCATAGATTGCACTCACATTGCAATAGTTGCACCCCGAATCGATGAGCACATATATGTTAATAGAAAGGGCTATCACTCTTTAAATGTTCAACTAGTAAGTATTATTCGTCCATGATTTTTTAAAACTTTAATTAAAACTGTTTCAGACATGTGATGCAAATCTTAGAATTTTACATGCAAGTGTTAGATATCCAGGGAGTACTCATGACAGTTACGTTTGGAACAACAGCAATTTAAAAGATTATTTTGTAAATCTGCATAATAGGGAACATACATCATTATTTTTACTAGGTTTGTATACACCAATATGTAATACATAATTATATGTACACAATAATAAAATGTTGAAATTTATGCTGTTGTAGGAGATTCTGGCTATGCACTGAGATCATATATGTTAACACCACTTACAAACCCCGAACCTCTACCTGGTACTTCTGAATATAGGTACAATCAAGCGCACAGGAGTACGCGATCGTTAATAGAAAGATGCAATGGTGTTTTAAAGATGCGTTTTAGGTGTCTTTTAAAGCACCGTGTACTTAATTACGATCCGGAAACAGCAGCCAAAATTACACAATCTTGCATCGTACTGCATAATATGTGCATTGCAGAACAAATTCCTGAGCCCGAATATGAGGAATTTGATGAAGTGGATTTTGGTATGATACCGAATATTAGAGAAGGAGATGCAGTACTTAGACGAGTCAATCCAGAATTGACTAAGGGAAGAGAAATGCAAAGAGCAATAATTAATAGATATTTTGAATGACTTCTATATTTATGATAAAAAATTAAACAATAAAAATAAATTAATTAAAACTTTTTACAAACTAAAATTACCTATGCTTATTAAGAAGTATATTTTGATAACATAACGTCAACTTTATCTAAAAGGCACTTAATATTATTGTTTAATTCTTCCTTTAATTGAAGATCTTTTTCTAATAAAGCCAGCTTCTGTTCGTAATAGTTTTTCTTTAATTCTAATTTCCTTTCAGCAGTTTTCGCCAGTACTTCTGTAGCACGAATGGAATTTTCCAATCTTCTGGTTGTTGAAGTTTTCTTCCTATTTGCTTCTATAAATGCAAATACTATATTATTGACAAAGTACATTATTCACAGCAACTTCTAATAACTTATATATATTGTTTATAAAACAGGTTGATTAGATTAAACGAAAACTTACTAGAAGCGCGGGTTCCTTTATTTTCGAAATGAGTTACTGTACACTGACTGTTTTCTAAATCATGTGTCGGTAAGTCGATAGCTTCAATATCATTATGAACTTCTGTTGTGCCGCCGTTTTCAACATCTGTGTCCTGAAATATTTATTATTAAATCATGAGAATTGTGTAAGAAGGAAGTTATTACTATATTAAAATATTTACCATACTAATAACCGATTCCTCGACTGGAAGACCAACGATGGACGTTTTGCTAATTAAAGCCAAGACATTTTCTTCTGCCTCTGTCAAATCTGGTATTGGTTGCCCTCCACCAGTTTTTTTCTTGTGTTGAAGAATCTCACTTTTTTTGGATTTGATTTTCTGCTTGGTGTCTTGCCAAACCTATTAAAATTAGCATAAATGTGGTGCCTAAATTATATTCTAATTTAAAATGTACCTTTCTCCACTGCTTCCAGTCTTTTTTCGCTCCAGGAATAGCATTCAGTGTTTCACTTATTGTTTGCCATTTTTGCTGGGCATCTTTGGCCGTAAAATTTGGGGTGAATTTCCCACTCGTTAAGTTGGGCTCTTTTTTTAACATTTCAAATAAATTATCTTTCTGTTCTTTAGATAAATTTCCACACCGCTTTGCCATTTTCACTTAATCAATAACCAAGTCAAAGTTTTGATAAAGTAAACACATTTAATTACAACTGTCATCCGAAACAGTTGCCAAATAATGCAATCGCATTGGCGCGCCC
>CALNHX010010701.1:27500-37987 GCA_940337035.1 Agriotes lineatus | reverse complement strand
AATGCCCCAAAAAATATAAATACGGGCTGTGGGGCAAGTGGAATAAGCCCACCACCTGCACCAAAAGAAATTGACCAGGCTTTAAAAGATGCAAACATGCAACGAAAATGGCAATGGAAAATAGGATTATGGAATGTACAATCAGTGAACGGCAAGGAAATTGAACTCGCAAAAGAGTTCCAGAAAATAAATACTAGAATTTTAGCAATTACAGAAACAAAAAAGAAAGGAAACGGAAATGTAGAAATTGAAGGAAACCAAATGTACTATAGTGGTGTGCCACATAATGAACGAGCAAAGGCGGGAGTAGCATGCATGATCCGAAACAAAGATGTTGACAAAATAAGAGAAGTAGACTTTATTAACGAAAGAATAATGCGAATTGAAATAGAAGGAGACGACAAAGAAATATATACAATAATAATTACCTACGGCCCTTCAGAAGATGAAACAAAAGCAAATAAAGATATATTCTGGGAGGACCTTCAGGACGCAACCGATAATAGCAAAGGAAAGCTAATTATAGTGGGTGACATCAATGGAAGGACTGGGAATAACACGGAAGATGCCGGTAACACGATAGGAAGGTTCGGTGAGAATTACAAAAATAACAATGGGCAAAGATTGATAGATTTTTGCGTACAAAATGACTTAGTGGTTACTAACACATTATTTCAGCACAAGGATATACACCGATACACAAGGGTACTTAAAAGTCGAGGTGAAAAATCAATAATAGACTTTGTTTTGGTAGGAAAGGAATATAGAAGTATTGTCCAAGATGTAAGGGTTAAAAGGGGGGCTGAAATAGGAAGCGATCACTATTTGGTAGTCGCTAAGCTGCTCGGAAAAGAAAAAGTAAAGCGACAAATGAAAGACAAAGGAACGAAACATCATAGTATAAAAACCTACAACTTACAAAAAGAAGAAACACGAGTTAACTACAGGAAACGAATAGAAGAAGAAATAAACAAGATCTCGCATTTTCTTGAAATAGCGCAAGTAGAGGAAATGTGGAATAAAATTAAAGAAATAATAATACAAAGTGCTACAGAAGTATGTGGAACATCAAATTGTGAAAAGAAAATCAAGCAAACATCCTGGTGGGATGAAAACATAAAGAGAGAGGTAAAAAAGAAAAAAAAATTTGTGGAAAAACTATTTAAGTAAAAAAAGTGACAACAGCTATACTGAATACAAAGCACAAAGAAAACTAGTGAAAGAAATAGTGGCAACAGCCAAAAGAGCAGCATGGGAACAGTTTGGAAGAAAAATGGAGGAAGACGGAAAAGGAAACGCAAAAATGCTTTTTAAAGTCGTAAAGGGATTACGCAAGCAAAAAAAAGATCCAAGAAAAGGAATAAGGGACAATACCGGACAAATGTTAACTACTGGAGAAGAAAGATTAAACAGATGGTTCGAATATTTTATAAACCTACTAGACGCAACAATAGAACAAAAAAATATAAAAACGCCAACAAACGTAAATACTACAGCAAATAATGAGAGTACGGCAGAAAGCCAGGACATAACAATAGATGAAGTAAAGGACGCAATAAAGAATTTAAAGACTGGGAAGGCAGCAGGAAAAGATGGGATAAATGCAGAAATGGTGAAACACATGGGAAACAGAGGACATGAGATCATACATAAATTAATAGTAAAAATATGGCAATCAAAGAAAATACCACAAGATTGGAGCACTGCAATAATAGTACCCATACACAAAAAAGGGGATCGCAGTTTATGCGATAATTATAGAGGAATTGCTTTGATGAGTGTGCCAAGTAAAATATATGAGAAAATTTTGGAAAAAAAGATTACGAGAAGAGGTGGAAGATGCTATTAATGACAACCAATGCGGTTTTAGAGCTGGACGAAGTACGCAAGATCTTATTTTCAGCATGAGGCAATTAAGCGAAAAGAAACTAAACCACAACGGACATCTCTATGCTTGTTTCATCGACATGGAAAAAGCTTATGACAGCGTGCAGAGGAATGTAATATGGGAAGAACTGGAAGAAAGAAATGTAAGCGAACAACTCAGAGAAGCAATAAAAAGTATGTATGCCAGTACAAAGAATGTAGTAAGAATAGAAAACCAATGCACAAAGGAATTCATAACAACAAAAGGCGTTAGACAGGGAGGGGTAATCAGTGCACTATTATTCATTTTAGTCATGGATCGGATAGCAAGAAAATGCGGTGAAATGATAAAGGGTATTCGAGTAGGAGTGAGACGGCTAGAAACGGTTAAGGTGGCGGAATTTATATATGCAGACGATCTAATAATTTTAGCTGAAAATGAAAAATCATTACAAACAAACATACGAATATGGAGCGAAGAGATACAAAATACCGGAATGAGAATCAATATTAAAAAAACAGAAGTAATGAAAATAGCAAAGGACGAACAAGAACTTAGTGTGAGATTAGATAACAGTCTGATAAAACAGGTGAACAACTTTAAATACCTAGGATCTATGATTAATAACACGGGAAACATCGAACCCGAAATAAACAACAGAATTGGAAGTGCAGCTGCTTTGTACAACGCAATAAAAACAGTCCTCCTTAGTAAGAGAGAAGTATCAAAGCATACAAAGATTAAAATATATAAATCCGTTTTTATACCAACCTTAACGTACGGGTGTGAGTCTTGGGTGTTAACAGCTAAACAAAGATCTAAATTGCAAGCATGTGAGATGCGAATCCTAAGAAGAATAGAAGGAGTTACAAGAAAGGACAGAATCAAAAACGAAGACATTAGAAAAACCTTAAAAGTAAGATCACTGTTTACCTATATAGAGAAAACACAATTACGCTGGTTTGGACACCTTGTAAGGATGAAGGACGATAGAATTGTAAAGAAAATATGGGAAATGGGTACGGACAACAAAAGAAGCAGAGGAAGACCCAGAAATACGTGGAACAAGGAAATAGGGAAGATATTTGAAAGAAGAGGAGTAACTTGGGCGGGAGCAAAGGAGATGGCCATGGACAGGAAGCTGTGGAGGCAGTTTTGTGAAGATCAACCCTAAAACAGCACCCTCGACACCGAAAGGTAGAAGAGGACCGGATTATGTATGTATGTATGTATAATCAAACCAAGATATGTCAAACTCTAAAACTACTTTATCTACAACCTATGGTGTAAACAGAAACTTAATAAAAGAGAAAAAAACATGAAATTTTGTAAAAATCTAATTTTTATACAATATAATTCATAAGGTGTACATATTCTCTAAAAGTGATCATTATTACAACTGATAATTCCACTGGTAGTAATTAGTAACAAACGTTGCTTATGCATGAGAAAACGATTCTTTCAAAAATGAGTAGGATTATATCCCCTTAACAGGTTCTGCTCATTTGCCAATATATTTTTTCTCGCAAACTAGAAACAAAGTACGTGGTGGAGGGGCTCACCCTCCGTGTACTATTTCAACAAATACAATATTAATTTACCAAAACCTAAGCATGTTTGTCGCACACATTGGATACATTATGTTTCAAAATGATGAAATTACAACTACTACCAACTGCCATTAATCCTTTCATCACCGATTGTATGCTCAGCTTAAAACCCATTCACTGGGAACCAAAGCCAAAAATCACACATTAAATATTTATTGACGATCAATATTGACTCCTGGTATCGAGCGACTATTGTGAGGAAAGCGTTATCAGGTATTACCTATCGCTATCACCTCTAGGCACCCGCGTTACGCGCCAGACCGAACGGCGCTTTTGCACGCCCTTTATCTAAACAACGTGCACAGGCGCTGATTGCCTTGGCTTTCAAACCGCTTTAATTTCGGATTGCGTTATATCGCCGAGGAACAAACAAGGCTTATTAAGCGGAAGGCATTAGTAACGTATCTCGCTGCCCTTTAGATAACGGTTTGTGGGATTGCCCGTGGTGTTCAAACGAGGCACGTGAGGTTCACTGATACTTTGCTTTTGGAACTAATATTTGAATTTGCAGAGATAAGGCTGAAACAGTATAACAGTACAATTGGAGTTTCATAATTAGCAATTCACAAGTTTTAGTTTAAAAATATTTCAGCAGGATATTATTTTAAACCCGATTGTTACTCATACACACACTGGTATGTGTGGTATTTTGGTCAGCATTCCAGATTCATATGTTCCACAACCAAAAAACCCAGTTTTTTCAATTTCTACACTCTAAAATAATTATACAAGGTTTGTATAATTTACACAAAAGGAACTGGCCAAATTCGAGTGTAAATAATTTTACTCTTAACCCAGCTTATATGTTGCATAATGTTTGTTAAAATTTAATCTTAGCATTGTGTTCTGTTTACCAATGAAATCATGAAGTACGATAATCTAGGTAGCCGAATTAGAATTGGGTCGGTTCATTTTAGGATTATACAGTATTTAGTGTAGTTGATCTAATTGGGAGTTCGACAACGTGAACCGTGCCGATCGGACGTTGTGTGAGATAGTGAAGCGAATTTAGCAACAACTATTACTAAAATTATAAGTGTTTGTTAACCGTAAACTATAACGAAATAAACCCATAACAATCCCACATGCGTTTTAACCGTACTAAAAATTTCAAATAAACCAGTGCAATTCAACATATAACTGTAAGTAGAAATATTTTGAAAAATGCCAGAATTGCCACCAGTACAGATAAAGCCACCAACATTCATTTACAAAGAAGCTAATGCCACCACAATGAACATCGATAGTAATGATTATAACAAAAGTAATTCTAAAAAACGCGGCCTTTCTTCACCAGATGATGATATTAACAAACGATACATGTTTAATAACAAAACCCTGCTCTCCGAAAATGGATTTTATAAGCTGCAGAATACCCCGGAAAATTCTCAGACTAATTCTAGTGAGTCTCCGCTGCAAAATAAAGAAACGACCACAATTGAAACATCAAAAGTTCCACCAATATTCCTCCCAAATGGCACGCATCTTCAGAATATAATTAAGGATATCAAAGAAGTTATAAAAAAGGCCGATTTTACCACAACCTACAGAGGCACGCAAGACTAAAGATGACTACAGAGCACTTACTAAATTTTTATGATCAAAATAAAGTAAACTATTATACATATCAACTACCAGAAAATGCAAATATGTCAGTAGTAACGAGAAATGTTCCAATCTCTATCACCAAGGAGGAAATATATGCTGAGTTGCTTCAACTGAAGTATCCGCTGATTAAGGTAACCAGGTTACAAAATACAAAAAAAATACCTATACCCATTATTGCAATCGAACTTCAAAAAACTGAAGGAGCCAAAGAAATACTCAATTTAAACAGATTATTACAATGCGTGGTTGCTGTGGAACCGCGGCGCAGAAGTAACGAAACACCACAATGCACCAACTGTCAAAGAGTGGGGCATACTAAGAACTACTGCCATCTCCCCACCTCGATGCGTCAAATGTAAAGAACACCATCATTACACCAACTGCCAAAAATCTAACGAAGCCAAACCAGGTTGTGTTAACTGCAGGGGCGAGCATACGGCCAACTATGGCGGATGCCCTTATATTAAATCTTTTAGCAAAATCACCTCCCAACGTTACCAATCAGCACAGAACTTCCCTAGAATCAAACCAACCAATCCTAACGCATCCATAACTGGAAATGTTACCGCAAATCGCAAATACGCCGAAACCATGATCAATAACACAAACGACTCTCCTCAAACAACAAACCTTATTCCTATTATTAGAAACATTATCCACACTATTTTACAACTATTAACACCATACATTGATCAAATAAAAACCGCAATAATGTCAATAATCCCAATGTTGTTCAATGGCGGGAAATAATCAAAAATATCTACAAAAGTTAACACTAGCCAACTGGAATGCAGATGGACTAAAAAACAAAAGGTCAACATTTATATCATTTATTGCAAGACATAATATAGACATTATTAGTGTCACAGAAACACATCTTATCCCAAACGAAAAATTCATGATACCTGGATACCGAATCTTCAGAAAAGACAGAGAAACAGGAATAGGCTGGGGAGGTGCGGCAATAATAGCTAAAAATAACCTTTTAGTTGACTTGCACGATGTCAACAACATAGAAGCGATTGCAATTAAAATTAAAACAGCAGACAATACCATAATAAAAATAATATCAGGATATAAATCACCAAATAAGAACTTCAAAAAATAGAACAGCAAAACATATTTACAGGCACAGAGCCCACTGTTCTAATTGGTGACCTTAATTGCAAAAACAGCAACTGGGGATGCAGGAAAACAAACCCTAATGGCTCCAAACTAGAGAATCTTGCATCAGAATTAGCAATTCAAATTACAGCACCCATAGATTATACCTATTATCCCTATCGAGTAGATCATTCTCCTGACATTTTGGACCTAGTTCTCCACAAAAACCTAACCACACCCATCAACCAACTGGTCGTAACTGAACTTGATTCAGACCATCTCCCAGTAATTATTACATTATGCTGCACAATCCAACAATACCCCAAAATTCCCAAACTAATAAATGGCTCAATAAACTGGAACATATTCCAAGCGTTCATTAAAACTTCTCTGATATGCCCAGTTAATCTAACTTCACCTGATGACATTGATAATGCAATTGAAAGATTTAATGAAAAGGTAACACAAGCAGTTTGCAATGCCACCACCACCAACCGATCGCGTAGATACGTTAATTACTTAACCGCCCCAATTGAAATATTCAACCTAATCAAGGAAAAACACAGAACAAGAAGACTATGGCAAAGAACACCGGGATCCAGCAACCAAAGCCAGACTAAATCAGTTAATACGAATAGTCAAAGAACAATTGGATAATCACAAAATTCAATCTTACAACTACTATATTGAAAATTTAGACCCAGGGGACCCGAACATGTGAAGAGCTACCAAGAAAATCCTTCGGCAATCTTAAACAATACCAACGATTCGAGTAAACGGTCAAGCATATACAGAAGATCAGGAGAAAAGCGAAGTGTTCGCCATACATTTGGAGCAAGTGTTTACCACCACCTTTGAGCAAAACAACGTGGGCCATATTGAACAAGTACAACTGGAAGTTAACACCAATGACAACAACAATATTACACCAATAGATCCAGCCTCTCCAGCAGAAGTCAAAGAATATATCAAAAAGTTGAAAACCAATAAAGCCCCTGGAAAAGACAAGATACCTAACATCGTGCTAAAAAACCTTCCCCTAAAGCAGTAGCCTATCTAGCGGCAATTTTTAACGCTCGTTTACGAATAACATACTTTCCAAAAGCATGAAAACTAGCGCACGTCCTGATGTTTCTTAAACCCAAGAAGAACCACAATGATCCAACAGCATATAGACCAATAAGTTCACTATCGACTGTATCTAAGCTTCTAGAGCGAGTCATTCACAGACCCTTGATTAAATTTCTGGACGATCGCCATGCCAATACCTCCAATCAATTTGGGTTTAGAAATTGGCATTCCACTAACCACCAGGTTCTAAGACTTGTTGAAATTATTAAAAGAGGGTTTGAATACAACATGCATACGCTAATCGCATTTGTCGATGTTGCACAAGCCTTCGACCGAGTATGGACGGACGGGCTAATATATAAACTGCTAAAATGAACGTTCCCTCATACTTATTGCAAGCTATACAATAATTTCTTACCAACAGAAGCTTCCAGGTCAGAATTGGATCGTACTTGTCCACCCCACGACAAATTAAATTAGGAGTTCCTCAAGGCTCAATTTTGGGACCAATCTTATTTAACACCTTTATGTCAGATATCCCAACCATCCATAATAATGACCTTGCGATGTATGCTGATGATACAGCGATAATAGCGCAAAATACCGACATATATCAAGCAAAAGAAACTCTCCAAGTGGGCATAAATAAACTAACAGAGTGGTTTAAACGCTGTAGTCCAGGGAAATTAGACAAAATAAAAGCAAAATTTCGGAAAAATTCCCGGAAAGCTGGATTTTGGTATGAGCCTTGATATTGTGGTTCTAAACAAAATGTCAAAAGTCCTCATCGATCTGAGTGCCGCTAAAAATTTTACGCGGGGTCAAAGGTCACCAAAAACGGTGTTTCGTGAATATCTCGTTAACGGTCAGTTTTACAGAAAAAATATTAATTACCAAATTTGTAGCTTATAAAATTTCCTATAAAAAAGATATGATAACTTTTATTCGTAAAAGTAACCGGTTTGGAGATAATTCGATTTACAGAGTTGAAACCTTTATGTTTATTTATTTATTTATTTTATTTATTTATTTATTTATTTAATTTAATTCGCACTCAGCCAATAGCCGTTAGGCCAATTATAGGCGTCGCTGTGCAGTTATGAGGACTTCCAACCCCACTAACGACTGTCATGATGTTGTATGACCGCCGGGACCAACTTTTTTCCGTGATAGCCGTACCACGAGGCGCCGAGAGATACAACCGTGGAACTCCCATCCAAGTTCTGACCAGAGACAGCGTTGCTTAACTCTGCTGATCGAACGTGGACGCTTGTTCAAGCTACACCACTCGGGACCCTGTTTCTCATGAAACGTGCACTCTTTTCCACACCACCTTCGAGGTAGAGTACAAGGTGCGTCTTTTTTCCTGTGGTGTTCCCAGTAGACCTAATCCACGTTTATTTTTGGTTGAAAAATGTTTATTTAAAAAAATATATTCTGAACTTGTTCATTAATCAATTTTGGATTCAAAACAGGAGTTACTAACCTGAATAATTAATATTCATCTTCAGGCTCTATTTCAATCTGTATGCTTTCTTCTTCATTATCTTCTTGTTCTTCTTATTCTTCTTCGGCTGTCTTCTGTTTTTCCAGAGATTCAGTCAGGAAGCGCGATGGATCTATATCTATATCAGTGGAGTCGCAATTATCGCCGTCATTTATCGGGTCTTACATTTAAGCAAGACTGACCTTGGCAACTACCACAAACTGGTGAAAAATATAAACCAACTTTTCTGCAGCCGCAGTTTAATCTACAGCCCTTGATGCAATTTCAAAAAATAGTATTCAGCAGAATGTGTGGAGCAGGTGGGAGCAGAGTTTGAATTGACTCCAAAATGTTATCTCTTGACGTCCATCTACAGTCTTCAGGAGTAAGCTTGTTACCTAGCCATATTTGAACCTGTAATAGACCCGATGTAACTGTTGCCGAGCAGCAGAAGAATAGATAATTGAACAGAATTTTTGAGCTGTGTAGATTTTACAAAAGTTGAATATCTGTGAGTATCAATAGATACTTCTTTTACTGGGGCCTTATACATAGCCAGGAAAAAACGAATTCCATTGTTGAAAATCACGTCTGGAGAACATTCTGTCTTGGTAAACAGAGTTCTTAAAGGAAAGCGTCGAAACTTGATGAATTTTACGGCGAATATTTTCTTTTTTCTTTTCTTCTTCCTCACTCGCTTCATCACTGCAAAAAATACCAAGACTCGTAGATGTACTGGCTTCTTCTCTATGTCTTTTTGATGCCAATATGCCAGACTTTCGAGTATATTCTTTATGGCACTGTACATGAATTGTCACAAAATTAATACTTCGCAAATATTCAACTTTGCCGTCCTTTCTTTCAACACTCGACCTCCCAAAGTTTTAAGTTCACGTTCCACAACAACAGTTTTACCTTCTAACAGAGATTTACTGCAAATGAAACAAACTTCCAACATTATTAGAGAATTTATTACATTTCTGCCACAAAAATTAATGCAAATATTAAGTAAGCACGTCCGTTCACAAGGAAATATCACTCAATACTAACGTAAAGAAATTTATGCTCCGACAAGAGCAGCAAGCAGATGTCTCTCGAGGTTTTATGACAAGGAAAGGGAACTTTTTAGAGCACACTGCTTCTCCATCTAGACTACAGTGTACTATATATGTGTTTGTTTCTATTGTTGTATCAACTCCATTGAGATATACATCCCGTTGAGGAGTGCATCTATTCGTTACAACTCTGCAAATCGAATTATCTCCAAAAAAGTTACTCTTACGAATAAAAATCATTATATCTTTTTTGTAAAAAATTTCGTAAGCTACAAATTTTAGAATTGATATTTTTTCTGTAAAAGCAACCGTTAACGAGATATTCACGAAAAACCGTTTTCAGTGACCTTTGACCCCGCGTAAAATTTTTAGCGGCACTCGGATCGATGAGGACTTTTGATATTTTGTTTAGAACCACAATATTAAGGCTCATACCAAAATCCAGCTTTCCGGGATTTTTTCCGAAGTGCAATGTCTAATTTCGCTGGACTAGCTGGTGCATTACTATAAACGCTAGCAAATGTGAATGCAAAATTTTCACGTTCCGCAGACCCACGGATCCAGCTAGTATAACGATTGATAACACCCCAATTCCATTGAACCCTAAGCATAACGCTGTTAAATATCTTGGCATGTATCTGGATCGGAGATTAACATGGAGCCTCCACATTAACAAGAAGCTGACA
>CALNHX010010701.1:0-22500 GCA_940337035.1 Agriotes lineatus | reverse complement strand
TTGTAGCTTAGTTTCGTTCGCTGGTTTAGGCGCGAATCCGTTGATTCGCCTGCTTCAAGCACTTGTGCCAGAATGCCTTCTTGCAGGCGTCCAGTGCTGATTCATGTTATCAGCCGGTTATTCCCGCGAAGGAAAAGGCACCGTCGACGCATTTTATCACGTATTCGCAGCGCGCTACACTCTATGGTTATTACCTACGTATACATTAAATATTACTCTATATTAACAACCTACGTACATAAGTACAAGAACACTCACTGTAAGGCTTCATTGCAAATTAGCATATAATGAAAATAAAATACATAATTATAGGTGGCACGAATTGGCCCGTTTCAGTATGTATGTATGTATTGCACTAGCTACACTACAGCTGTGCCTTAATATGTGCAGAACTTTAAAATATTGATTTTAATTAGATATTTTAATTTATAAATTGCCCTCTTTTGTATAATAATGTCAATAATTACTTTATGAAATAGCTCCTGGAAACTTTGCAGGGGTGGGTTCTTTTATCTAGTTACTTGTTTATGAAAAATTGATTTTCTAATATTTCAAATGTGATTTGTCTCATACGTCACAACGTATGTCAACCAAATGTCAAAACAGTTTTAAAATTCTAATGACAAATGACTAATCTTTTGAACGGTACGCAATAATATTAAATAACACAGTAAGTTCTTGTCTCTTAATTAATTTCATCTTTTTAATGTCTTTATTTATTTTCTAGTTAGGATTTGATAAGAAATCACTCACTGAATATTTTTCTCGCAAAACGTTCAAGACAGCAACCTATTTTTGATCTGCAACTCGACCCTTTTAAGCAACTTCCTGCAATGCACTGCTTACAGACAGACCTCCAGTCCCAATCGTCGTCCAATATTAGCAAATTACCAATTCTTGACAGCAACCAGCCAACAGAACAAACCTGGACATCCATCTGCTACAGTAACTACTTCCTGGAAAGCACCTTCTCTCTCCGATGACACCCTTTTTGAAAGCTCCACTCAACAACAAATAAATTGACGTAATCCCATTTTGATTTATGTTATATGTCAAATGTATTCTCCTAAATAAAACTGTCCCAATATGACTCCTCAATTGTTCACTTGTATATAACAATTCTTCTATCCATTAGGTTTTACCACATACCAATTATCTACTTTAGTTAATTCTTCGCTTCTCTTAATTATTTGTTAATATTTCATTTTGATTCACCACGTAGATTTCGATTTTACCCTTTTTATATTAGCCAAACATTTTCTCAATAAAACAGGGTTATATTCCATATTTTAATTAGACCAAAATCGTTTTTCTACATACTTTATTTTTCAATAATCGGTAACAATTTTCCTAACTACTACATTTTCATTTCTTATGCTTTCTAGTCTTATCTATTTTGATTTAAACCTACCAAATATTATATTATTTCAAAATTAACATTTGTCATTGATTTTCAAACTGTATTTTATCAAATTTTATTTTCATTTCAATCCACCTGTAATTTTCAAATAGCTATGTTACAGACACAAATCTACCTTATTCCCAAATAAATCCGAACCATTTTCATCTCATTGGCCAAGGTACAAGAGGTCTCGTGTCCTGTACATATACTGAAAGTGATATTGAGCGTTCGTGCGGCATCACGTGATGTCCAGCGGCCATTTTGTGTTAACTGTGTATTGCTCAGTGTTGCGGAGTCACTTGTTAATAACGGTTGTGAATACAGTTCTGCAGATTTTAAATAAAAATATAATATTAATTTACCTTCCTGTATTCACACGGGACCTCTTTTACCTTGGCCACTCTGTAATATCCCTATTTTACCAAATTTTAATTCAAACCATATTAAGCTTGTATTATAACAGTATGTATTATCAGTAACCTCATTTACCTCCGTAACTCACATTCTCCACTGTAATACCATATTGACTTGGACTTTTGTTATCTCTCATTTTCCATGTGTCCTCCACTTATTCCATATTAGGCTCTTGTACGTCTTTCTTATTGTCAACTACCTCCATACTTATGTTTCCCTTCGCCTCATTCTGTCCTTCGTTTAGTACAAATCAAGTTTCCCCCTTTATCCTTGCAGTATAGTGTTTATTTTTGGCATCATTTTTTTATCTCTTTGTAAAAATTCTTTTAGTTCTGTGTTTGTTTTCTTTTTGACTGTTTAGTAGTGTTTTGTTTTTTTCCTTTGATTTTGGTATTTCTTTTATTTTCTCAACTCTTGGTTTGCAAATATCTCCATTTTTTCCTACAACTTCCTACTTCCTACAACTTAGTATCTATCCAGTCTTGTTGCATCTGTTTCATTATATTATTCTTGGTGGCGTCCTTGATGTCACTCACTATTTTACTCCACAACTCCTCAAATTCGTATGATAAGGTTTCTAGACCTCTATGTAGTTCTTATATCTTTCCACAACCTTACTCTTCTGAAACTCAGTCACATTATGTTTCGGTATTAGTTTTCTTTTTGACTTTTTTTTGTCGTGATACATAATTTGCATTAATCATCACCAGGAAGTCGTCTGGGTTCACATCTGCCTCTCGAAATGTTCTCGCCTTTGTGATTAAGTTTGCATATTTATCCTGAGTCAGTACGTGGTCAATTTAATTAATTTCGTTCCTTAGGTCAGGTATATACAACGTGTCCTAAAGAGTTCTCTGCAAATGGAGAAGACGTTTATTATTAATTTCTCAAAAAAAAAATTCGAAAAATCAATTAGACTTCAATAAACACATCACATTTGTAATGTTACATACAGTCTGCATGTCACATGTATTTATATAAAAGATATCCAGATAGTTAATTTAAAAAAGTGTGTGTACAGTCGTTGAATTGTGAATGGTTACTGGTAACCAAAGAAAAATAAATAAACAGAATGATAAAAAATTGCAATTTGAAACTCGACTTGAGACGGTTATATTAAAACCGATGGTGGTTCCATCCCAACCAATTGACATTTTCAACTGAATTTAATTAAATAATTATTACACAGAAAGTATCTGGTAATAATATAATCTAAAATTCAGCAAATCATACTGTCTAACGAGTCGACATAATTGAAGTTATATTACAAAGTAAATAACTTACAATATAATTAAAGTAAAGCCAGTGGTTACGTGTGTGTTGTGCAGTTAAGTGAGAAGTGCTATCTGAAAAATAGCAATCACATCCAAAGAGCTTTTTGGAGGGAAGTTAAGGTTTCAACCAGCCAGGTTACTGTTAGCTGTCCTGCTTCATTTGCTGAGGGGATTACATAGTCTGCTGTTCAGGTACCCTAAAGCGACGTTAAGGTCAGTGATTGTTTAATAACTTTTACCAACAACATTTGGAATACTTTAAGAAAGATTTAAATTGTGTCTGTAATATTAATAAATTTGTATTTAGAACTAAGAATTACTATTAATTATCCAAATTTAATAGTGTTCTGAGTACTCGGCGAATTTAGATCATTATATTTAGAAATTCTACCTTTTGATTTAATTTAAGATTGCGGATGTAAATTAGGGATTTTGGGTTTTAATATTTTTTAAAAGTTATCCAAAACAAACTAGACTATCCTTACGTCATTGAAACATCAGTGAACATATCTAAATGTCATTGAGATATGTAGAGTATCAGTAAGGGACCTGAAAGAAACTATAACAAGCATTTTATAGTAATCAATTATTTAAGCAATTAGCTATACTTGTTATAAGAAGCACCATTCAGCTGAGGGTAGGGAGTATTCAAATCAGTTCTACTGACTAGCCGGAGCAATATTTAAAATAATTAGTAAAGATATAACTTGACAATATTTGTATGTCAAATATTGAGGTAAGTTAAAATAATTCATGTCAAAACTTATAAGCGAGATATTGTAGAAATATTATAATATAACCTTAAAGGGGGGTTATAGTACACATTTTAAAAGGATCTGCTAGTATACAGGAAGATAATAGTATGAATGTAAATACTTTTGTCAATTAACGAACCTAAACTCAAGAAATTTTAAAAAACAAAATTTAAAAAAACCTTCAAAAATATAACACAAAGAATTGTTTCCTTATTTTTCTCATACTCAGGGAGTATCCTTTAACAACATACCATAGAATTAATACGCCATTTTTCAGCACCCTGTATATATATATATATATATATATATATATATATATATATATATCGGCTTCATACGGCTAAATGCTCTATCCAGAGCATCATCTTCCTGAAAACCCCTGGGTTCCATTGCCTTCCGCATTTCTTTGTTCCAGGATCTTCTTGGTCTCCCCCTCTTACGTCTGACCGGAGGCTGTCCATCTGAACAATCTTTGAGGCCATCTATTTTCGTCCATACGTAGTAGGTGTTCGAATCATGTAGAACCTCTTCTTACCATCATCTCTACTACTGTTTCTTCGGCTTGCATGCGATCTCTTATTTCTCTGTTGGTAGCATGGTCTAATCGAAATTCTACTCAGGGAATCCATTTCTGTTTGCGGCGTTTATTGTCCATACCTCTGACCCATAACATAACACTGATTCTACCAAGGATTTTCCAATGTGTTTGTGTTTGTTGACTTTGATATATTTTTATCCCACCAAACTGGATGTAAGCACCGTATCACTATTTTACTCATTTCAATTCTAGACTAAATTTCAGCAGGTACAAACGATTATTTTGAATATAAAAGTAGTCTCAAAGTGTGTACCCAGACTGCTAAATGCAGGTCAAATGCATTTTGAACTGTTTCGATATAATCATGAACAATATTTACTTTTGAAATAGGTGGACACATGATCATTTTGATTCAAAGTCAACTAAACCGATTATAAAATGAACACACCCTGGGTTTCTACTTCCTCGCAAATTGGGGGAAATTCCGCCTGTAGGAAAGTTATGATAATAAGAAGTATTTGATTATAGTTAAGAACAATAATAATAAAAAAGGACAGTAGTTTTTCCTGTATGATAACCTAATCTCCCTTTTTTATGTACTATTGCACGCATTGTAATTAATCTAAATATTCTTAGCGTGTAAATGCAATTGTTACCTTATTAACATAGTAAGCCTAATGTAAAATATTTCGTGTTACAAGGAATTACATCATACATATACGCAGTATCACAGAAGCACCGAAATAACTACCTACTACTTTATTGTGCCAAATATGTTGAAGTAATATACTTTTACTACTACGACTACGACAGTGTGTAAAATTGCCCAGTTTTAAGTTTGTAAAACGACTGTTTAATAACATGTTTTCATTAGTTTACGTTGTCAGTAGTAACGTTTTTAAAAGATTTCATTAGGCACGCTGTCAGTAGCAACGTGTTTTAAAATTTTTAAAACACGCAAAATTACGACCGGTTGCTGGTAATCCTAATTTACATTTAATTTTTTTTTTAATATTTACCGGGTTTTCTAGATTCTAACGTAGATAATAGTAATTTACGATACAAGTGCGTAAAGCTAGTCTTTAGTCAGGAGTGGACAGAGTTAAAACGCGAGTGAGCGAGCGTTTGAATCCCCGCGAGTAACGAAAGATGCTTTACGCATGTGTATTGTACAATATTTTATCTACGATAAAATTTAGAAAACACGTTAAATATTAAAAAATAGTAGATTATGTAACAAGTTTTATAAACATCACTTTAGTCACGAGTTTTTTAGGCACGAGCGGAGCGTAGTGCAGCGAGTATTTAATAAACTAGTGTCTAGACGAGTTTATATAACGTGTTACATACTATACTTTTTCTACGACAACAAATTTAGACAATATAACATCATATTATTCCTTAAAATTTTGAATATTAGGTTACGTTAAATTATGCTCGCCAAAGTCAATGTTGACTGTTCAAATCTAACTTGATTTTAGTTTTGGCTGTGGCTAATAAAGCAAATACTGTCTGAACCTAACTTCAACCCGTAACTAAAACGTCATTGCCAACTTCAGCCCATGGCTAAGAGGCTCTTTAGTCACAAGTATGTAGTATGTTAGTATTTTAAATGCCATTTTAGTGACAGGAGTAAAAAAAAAGCATTTTTCCCGCTGTTGATCATGTAAGTCAGTGATACAACCTTAGTAACAAAACTGGTAAGTCGGTGATTATATATTATTATGTAAGTTGCTAGGATAATATAATTACCAATGCAAGATGCAAACTTAAACGTTTTGTTTATAATTGCAAGTGTTTATGTGACATGTGACACTCACAGGTAACACGACTCACGAAAATTATTCTTGGTGACAGGTGACAAACCAAATGATTTTTTTTCAAAAATCTCGGAAAATTTCGATAAGTAGCGGGAAAAATATAATAAGGTAACTCGAAATGTATCGCCTAGTAACATTTTCGGCAGGTAACAGGCCGCGGCTTCGCCTTGGCTTGTACTTGACTACTTCAAATGTTAATAGGTCCTTACATTTCTTGTTACTAATTTATAGCTAAATGGGTTTATAATTAAATTAATAACGTAACATATGGGTCATAAGTTTTAAGAAAAAGTGGCCTTGAAATTTCTGCTCGATTTTGATGTCTGATCTAGTTGTCGTGAAACCGGTAAACAAATCGTGTTTTGTTGTTATTGAGATTAGTTTTCATGTTGTTAAAATATCTAAAATTAACCATTAATTTTCGTTTGACCAAAATTTCGTTATTTTACTGATTAAGCGTTTTCTCAAAACTTATGACCCTCTTTACTCTTATTGCATTTTCAATTTAGTCTTGAATAGTGGGAGCGATGAATTCCTTGCAATTGTTGAATTATTCGAATTTGCACCATTCTAAGTTATAATTATATGTAAAATATTATGTTGGTCCCAGATCGAGGAGAATAATTCGTGAAAATTTTTGAACATTCGTTTTTATACATTTATTAACCAAATGTTACAGTGAATGAATGATGCACGTAATACCCTCTAGTTATGTATTCACTGAAACAGTTTATAATGATAAATCAATATCGTATTATTCAAAACCTCATTAATTCCGAGCTTGCTGCATTTAAAATAATAAATACCCTGAAAAAAACAAGAAAAATGTACCTCGTAAAAAATAAGAAAAATTCAACAAAAATTATGAATTACCATCGAAGACTTAAGAAATGTCGCAATATATTTTTTTGTACTCGCTAATAGAAAGAAATGCCCACTGGAAAGCTGTTAACACGAGGGTATTTGCAACCCGATATTCAACTGTTTTCGAGGTTGGGGGTGTAAACTGGAGCACGCGCTCGGGCAGATGGCGTCTAACAATGCACTCGCAGGATCAAGTATCCTCGATCACAAACACCTGGAGTTATTTGCCTTTCGATTTACCTTTTCTTTTAGCCCCGATGCTGCTCCCTTCCTATGCAACGCCAGGGGATGAGTGAGAAAGGCGACTGCGTCCTGCAGGGGCTGAAGTGCGCTCCGCACATGTTACGGGCCTATTTTGATACAATCGACAGCTTTTGTATATAAATGATGGAAATCCATTATGAAGTGTGCCATATGCCGGGTATTTGTGATATATTTTATTGGAAAACTGCCCTTGCGGTGTTGGAATTTGATCTGTTTTTTATGTCAGCTGTGTTTGGTTTTCGTCAAAATTCTTGAATAGGATTAATGGCATCGTGTTGCCCCCATGTAACCCTTAGGATCTACTCTGCATGAATTTCAGGCTGCAGCTTAAATTGCACGTGTTGCTTTACGTTTGGGAGGTAATTACAATGCGGACCATTAGTATTAATTACGAAGCTTCATATTCATTTTAATGCACTAAGTAATATTAATGTTATACAAACTTTATGCCAACCTAGAAGTGACTTTATGGCATCTGAAAACAAGAAAAATAATAAAAACTTTAAAATTTTAAATGTAGATAGTACTCTCAAACTTAACATGAAATAGGATATCTCTATGTACTTACATTTCAAATGTAATATGTATTTAGTTTATATAGTGAACATTGTACAGACCATTCCGTTCATAAAGTTATAAACTAATAAGAATGCGTGATTTTTTTTTATTTGCCGTGCATTGCAACAGTTATTTCAGTAACTATGGCGATATCGATTATACATACCTTTGTATAACCAATAAATTATTTTTTTCGTATCGATATCCACCAATCAGAACGCTGGATTTAATTAAGTTATCTTGTATAAATTCTGTAATACAAAATCGATTTTACTAGAGTAACTTCAATGCAATAAACACATTTTCTCAACTCATATGTTGTTTCCATGGAGACGACTTGCAGTTAGGTAAGTTCAAAGAAATCAAGCTGTTAATAATAAGTAGAAGTAGGGACACCACTAATTGGATTATGTCAAAGGTCAACGCGAATTAAATTGATTGACCTAATTAAATCCGCGGATTGACCTAATTAATTCCGCGGTTTGACCCAATTAATTTCGCGGTTTGCTCTAATTAATCTTCATATGTACTACTGATTAATCACATATGATGTTTGATATTTAATTTTGATATGTGCTACTGATTAAATTACGCGGCGGCCATTTTTAATTTGCTTCTGGAATTACGCGGCGGCCATTTTTAATTTTCGCGCGAATATTTGAATTTAAATTTTTTTCAGATTTTTTTTTCTAAATTCAATTTTTTGAATTTAAATCTCCCGGGTGTCCGCCATCTTGGTTTTCTGCGCGCGCACTTCTCACGGCTGTTGATTAAATTTTCGCGGAAATATTTGAATTTCAAACTGCTAAATCTTCCGACTTCCTCATCGAAGCTGCTCTCTCTCTCTCTCATGCACGGAGGCCATTTTAATTTCGCGCGAATATTTTAATTTTAAATTTTTCCCAGTTTTGAATTTAACTTCTCGGGTGTCGTCCATCTTGGTTTTCTCACATTTATTTTAATTTAAAAAAAGCTTCCTGCGATGACCCATGGTCGGATTCGAACCAGCGATCACAGTATCACGAGGCTGAGGTCTTAACCAACTGGGCTGGCGAGGTTAAAGGATTTAACCATAGACACCTGCGTTGCAAGCATATTATAATACATTTTAAATGTTATTTTCGATTGAATTTAGGCGCCAGATCGTAACCCATTTGTAATATTATCGCTCTGTTATATTGTGTATGTTATTAAAAGGGTACTTGCAATTACATTTGTCCCTCGAAGAAATTTCAAAAAGAGGCCAGTTTAAAGCCGTTTAATAGATGTGGCTGTCTGATTTATTTAATTGCGCATACGCTGTTTGATTTTTGTGTATTTTTAATATGCGTACAACTTCTAACAAGGCATCGATCTGATAAACAGATTCTAGGAATTCACTTGAATGCGAATCTATTTAAAACAATAACGAAAGTTGACCGCTCCAGTCCGTTGGCTGTTTCGATAAGAGGTAAAGGCAGATCGTAGATATAAAAACGAGTTACAAATTTGATTTTAATGTATTCCTGAAATACTAAGTATGAAAAGGTTTCATATAATATTATTAAATTATTTATAAAACCGCTGTTATTATCCATTGTTATATTTAGAATGCTAGAATATGGGGTCTAACAGGTCGTGGCCTATCGGCCACAATTATATATATCAGCAATAAGATAACATGAACAAGAAGATATACGTATTGCTATGCATAAGCGTTTTGCGATTTTCTAACGATTTGGTTCATATGATTTTTGTCGCTTTTAAAAATAAATAGACATTATTTTATTTCGTGCTTGAGTTTTATAATTACGCTGTGCCCTTTGTGGCTTGATTACGTCACGCCGAAGTCTGCCGTCTTACTCATCATTTATTTAATTTAAAAAAAAAGCTTTTTACGGTGGCCCAAGTCGGATTTGAACCCTAGCCACATGTGAATAATTATTTTAAATCGCGAAAAGTGTTGAGTAAATAAATGCAACGTATTATAAATACGTAAAACTTTTAGTTATTGTGCGTTTATAAGATGGGTCTTTTGACAAAGTGGAAGAATCAAACTGTGCTATTGTAAACGTACAGATTTTTCACGGTCAATTTGTATATAACAACTTAATGTAAATTGGTAATTTAGAACATTTTAACGAAAACAGCGACTTCTTTCGGAATAAACTGTTTATTCTCACCACGGAACCCTATTTTATAAGTAAACGTCTGAAATGGTGTCATTATATCGATCAAAACTGCATTTTAGTTTAAAAAATTCCAGTATAAATGCAAACGAACGAAAATAAAAACGCAATTGGCCACAAAGTAACATAATTTTGAATAAAAACACACAATTTGGTTGAAAAAATGTTCTGTTTCACTTAAAATTTTACAAAACTGACATGATGTCACTTGAAATTATACAAAAAACGACATTTTTTACTCAACATACGACGAAAATTGAACAAAAATCACTCAATTACACAGCATCTCACATAAATTTTTACAAAATCGCCATCATGTTACATAAACTATGCATAATTTTGCAAAAGTTTAACAAATAAACCGTAATTTTTTAAAGTACATCACACAATTATGAAATCGTAGCTCAATTTATATGAATTTTCGACACTTTGTATGTGTAAAATAGCTTCAAATACTAATATTTGAATAAAAACACGCAATTTCCAAAGCATTTCGTTTAAAATTTTAGAAAATCGACATCGTCTCTCATGAAAATTTATAAAAATCGGCATCTTGTCACATTAAATTCTGCAAATACGACAAAAAACAATATTTTTATACAACTTTTATTAAAAAATAGTAAAATTTTACGAAAATACGTCTGTGTTGACGACAAATGAAAATAAATTTGAATAAAAACAAGCAAAAATTACGAAAAGACCTATGTGTTGACGATAAATTAAAATAAATTTGAATAAAAGTGCGCAAAAATTACGAAAATACGTATGTATTGACCCCCAAAGTAACAAAAATTTGAATAAAAGCACGCAATCATACAGCATCTCACATAAATTTTTACAAAAACTGACATGATGTCATAAATTATGCAAAAATGGCATTTTAATTTAACACACGATGAAAATTTAATAAAAATATTGCAATTACGCATCATCTCACTTAAAAAATTATCACATTTCATTTTACAAAACGATTTATAATAACGAAAATGATGTAAAACAGTTTTAGAGTTATTTCTAAGCATAATTTTGTAAATGTTTTACACTTTTTTATAAAATGTATAGCCAAAAATTAAAAGAAATCACAATTTTTTAAATTATATCACGCCATTATGAAATCGTAGATTGATTTTTTGAAATTTTACACTTTGTAACTGTAAAATAACTTCAAATACTAATATTTTAGCTTTAGATTTTGTAATTATTGCAGATTCGTGAAAAACAAAAGCAAAGTAGAAATAAAAAAACACAAACACTTTGTAATAAACAAATATATTGTTCTTATATCGTATAATACTTAATAATATAAAAATAATTGTACAGCTGAATGTCTTATTTTCTAAAAATTCGTTAGCAATTTACAAAACCGTAGTTTGAGGTGCACAACATTTCAAATTAAAAAGGCTGCAAGTAATAAAATTAAAGGTCGTTTACATGGGGTCGTAGAACAAATTTCATTGTGGCATTTTAAAGTTTAAGGCGCTCCCAGTCCAGAATTCCATTCGTATTTGATATTGAGGACCTCTGCCTTAGAGGCGTTTTTCTAACGGCCCTTTTTTGGAGGCGTTTCCTTATCGGCGTTCTTCTGACTGAACCTTTTTGATGTGGACTTGGGTGAGTAGCGGGCGTTTTTAATTTATATTCTAAATCGGACTCGCAGTTATCAGTTTCCATTTCGGTTTTTCCTGTAGTACCAGTCGGGGTTGGCTTCTTTCGCTGTTTAGGTTTAGCTAGCAGCACATTAGCAACGTTAAGGTCTTTGATGTAATCAGCAAACTGTAGGCGTCCGGGTGGATTAATAGTTTTTCGAGGTCTCAGAGTGTCTTGAACTAAATCGACTATGTTAGACGCCGGTAAAGTTTCACCCTTTATAGTAACGGTACCCTTGTGATCCCAGCTCACATCGTTTGAGGTACTCAAAATGCGTAGGAAAACTTCAGCTTTTTTCTTAAAAGTTTTGGGAAGTGTAGATAAAATAACGGCATTTGATAGGCTGTCACTGGTTGTTTCAATAGGTATTTTGATTGGCTGCCGCGCCTGGTTTGTGAAATGAAGGAATCGTTGTAACACTTGATTGTATTGCCCCCATTTATCGTGATCAGTTAATTTGGACTTTAAAACTTTTTGCATTTCGTCATCAAGCTGTGATAATATATTTTTCTCCGCATTCCCACCAGACTTAAGACGTTGGACAAATTCCGGCGATACAATCAACATCTTCCGCTCTTGGTCCATTTTAGTCGAAAAGGAGCTCAATCGTTTGTTCTGGTAGAACCGTCGTGAATAAACTAGGTTAAAATCAAGACTTTCATAATAAATATATAAAAAATATGACAGGTGAGGGAATCGAATCCAGCAATTTTCGAAACCGGTTTGATATATATTTATCGAAGGACTTGACCATCAGTTGACGTTTTATTAATATTTGTCGTGATTCGTCATCGCTGAAATTTTACAAGGGTCAACCTGTCTGCTATGCGGCGCACGCAATGGTTCCACCTCTTTTATTTTAAAATTTGTAAAACCAGATGTCCAAGCCGATACCGCACTAACTCGTTTTAAGTGATTGTGCTCTGTTACCTGGTGCATCTGAAGATGGCTCCCAGACGAATTAATAACTGTCAGGATGCAACCGCACCTTACAGCAGGACATCAATTGCAGAATCAAGTAAGAAAAAGACAAAACTAAGTAAAAAGATGCAGTTTTCAAATAAAATCCAACACCGGGAAGCGCTAGCATCACCGCAGATAATAGTTGGTGACGAAGAAACCCTGGGACCATCGTCACAGCTAACCGGACATAGCGAAGATTTGAGGTTGGTCGTGCAGGAGCCCATGCAGCACTGTGACGTAATAACGGACACCCCGCCCGAGGAGAAGCAGCTCCGTCGTGAGAAGAAGCGGACATTGTGTGATTTTTGTATGCCTCTAAACCAGTGGTATTCAACCTTTTTTTTTCGCGTACCCCTTCAAACATTTTCCTTATAATCAAGTACCCCCTACCTTAAAACTGAAGTAATACAGTGTTGTTATGGTTTGTAATGTTATTTATTGTGGTAGAAAAGGTTACATATTAATTTAAATATATATAATAGTACATTAGTGAGAAACTTCAGCTTGCTTATTAGCGCGGTTGAACATTAGTCAGTATAAGAGGAGCTTCTAGATTAAGCTGATTGCGGTGTTTATTTTTTATTGTCGAAAATGCAGAAAAGCCTTGTTCGCACATGTAAGTACTTGAAAATATAAGAAGTTCACCAATAGCAAAGTCACTTAGTTGTTTATACTCTTTCCCGGAATTTAAACCAAAATTCGTTCAGTGAAACTTGTTCAAAAGTTATGTTTAAAGTCATATCAAAACTTAATTCTAATAACTGTTCCTTTAGTTGCATTTCCATATTAGTTTCCAAAATATTTACATTAAAGGGGTTAAGTATCCACACTTCTGAAACATTATTGTTTTCTATTTCAGAAAAATATTGCTCAAACTTGTCCTGCAAAAGTGTATATATATATATATACAGGGTGATTTTAAAATGTTTCGCCAAACTTCGGGGTATTGTTCTACACACCAAGGCAAGTAAAAAAGTCCATATAAACATGTGTCCGAAAATCGCGCGTTTCCGAGTTACGAGCAATTTCTGAACTTGTGAAGTAGTCCAGTCAATTGGTGCTCAAAAAGGGCGAATAGGGGAGAGTTTTGGTGGAGTTCTGATATTTGGTTCCTATATGTTTTTTGGGTCGCTGTGCACGAATATCAAGTTTTTCAATAAAATTTTAGACCGGAAACAAGTTTTTTTAAGCAAAAACCTTGTAAAAACCGATTTTTTTTAGTTTTTCTAAAAGTACCCAAAAGATGTCCATTATTTATAAATATTGAACCTATATGAAATAAAAGAGGACACAGTTTTCTACACTTTATGTATGTGAGGTTTTTTTCTCCGATCAATCGTTCAGCCGCGAGAGCGCCGCAAAATTATAGTCCAGTCAAATGGTAGAAAATAAGGGAAAGTTTTGGAGTTTTTATATTTGGTTCCTATATGTTTTTTAGGTCGCTGTACGCGAGTATCGGGTTTGCCAACATTTCAATTATGAAGATTCATTTCATATACCATTGTTGATTTACGAAAAATGTATAGTTTTCGAGTTACTTTGAAATAAACTGTCATAATTCCCTTTTAACACCTAACTTCGCGGCGCTCTCGCGGCTGAACGATTGATCGGAGAAAAAACCGCTAGTACATAAAATGTAAGAAATTTTACTCTCTTTTATTTCATATAGGTTCAATATTTACGAAATTGGATAGTTTTCGAGTAATTTTAGAAAAACTAAAAAAACGATTTATTACACGGTTTTTGCTTAAAAAACGTGTTTTCCGGTCAAATTCTTGTTGGAAAACCTGATATTCGTGTACAGCGACCCAAAAAACATATAGGAACCAAATATCAGAACTCCACCCAACATCTCCCCTATTCGCCCTTTTTTGAGCACCATTTGACTGGACTACTTCCCAAGTTCAAAAATTGCTCGTAACTCGGAAACGCGCGATTTTCGGACACATGTTTACATGGACTTTTTTACTTGCCTTGGTGTGTAGAACAATACCCCGAAGTTTGGCGAAACATTTTAAAATCACCCTGTATATATATATATATATATATAATTGCTTGATTGCCGTTTTGTTTAATTATAAATACCTAGATTGGAGATTCTCGCGTACCCCTGAGGAACTATTCGCGTACCCTCAGGGGTACGCGTACCCCCGGTTGAATACCACTGCTCTAAACAATACAATTGCAGAATCATGTAAGAAAAGGACAAAGTCATGTAAGAAAAATACAAAGCCAAGTAATAAAACGCAATTTTCAAATAAAACCCAACATCGGACAACACTACTATCACCACAGATAGAGGTTGTTGACGAAGAGACCCGGGGCCCGTCGCCTGATCAAACAGGTATGCATAGCTGTGACGTAACAACGGACACCCCGACCGAGAACAAACATATCTTCCGTGAGAAACGGTTATTGTGTGATTTTTGTATGCCTCTAAACATTAGTTCTAGCAAAGTTGTTCATTTAGGCCTGGATTCTTATAAAAACTTTTCACCTGTGGCAAGAATTCTGAATACCGACGGATTAGGTGTTTCATTCACGGCGGATGCGTTTATTGTTTTTCTGGAGGCTCTACCGGACATGTTTGTGATGGCGAAACAAGGATCTTTTAAATGTGATTTAAGTGAACATACAGGGGAACATGTGACCAGCGACACTTGCAGGATTATTTCAAAGGACCCCGTCAGCAAATTTACACTTTACGTGACGTATGACACGCTGTCAAATTTATTGCCTATGTATGATTTGATGGTAGTTAAAATCAACGACTTGAAACGTGCACAATGTAATTCGAAAAGTTTGCTGCATCAATAAGGCAGAGGTCCTCAACATCAAATACGAATGGAATTCTGGACTGGGAGCGCCTTAAACTTTAAAATGCCACAATGAAATTTGTTCTACGACCCCATGTAAACGACTTCTGATTTTATTACTTGCAGCCTTTTTAATTTGAAATGTTGTGCACCTCAAACTACAGTTTTGTAAATTGCTAACGAATTTTTAGAAAATAAGACATTCAGCTGTACAATTATTTTTATATTATTAAGTATTATACGAAATAAGAACAATATATTTGTTTATTGCAAAGTGTTTGTGTTTTTTTATTTCTACTCTGCTTTTGTTTTTCACGAATCTGCAATAATTACAAAATCTAAAGCTAAAATATTAGTATTTGAAGTTATTTTACAGTTACAAAGTGTAAAATTTCAAAAAATCAATCTACGATTTCATAATGGCGTGATATAATTTAAAAAATTGTGATTTCTTTTAATTTTTGGCTATACATTTTATAAAAAAGTGTAAAACATTTACAAAATTATGCTTAGAAATAACTCTAAAACTATTTTACATCATTTTCGTTATTATAAATCGTTTTGTAAAATAAAATGTGATAATTTTTTAAGTGAGATGATGCGTAATTGCAATATTTTTATTAAATTTTCATCGTGTGTTAAATTAAAATGCCATTTTTGCATAATTTATGTGACATCATGTCAGTTTTTGTAAAAATTTATGTGAGATGCTGTATGATTGCGTGTTTTTATTACTTTTTTTGTTACTTTGGGGGTCAACACATACGTATTTTCGTAATTTTTGGGCGCTTTTATTCAAATTTATTTTAATTTATCGTCAACACATACGTCTTTTCGTAATTTTTGCGTGGTTTTATTCAAATTTATTTTCATTTGTCGTCAACACAGACGTATTTTCGTAAAATTTTACTATTTTTCAATGAAAGTTGTATAAAAATATTGTTTTTTGTCGTATTTGCAGAATTTTAATGTGACAAGATGCCGATTTTTATAAATTTTCATGGGAGACGATGTCGATTTTCTAAAATTTTAAACGAAATGCTTTGGAAATTCCGTGTTTTTATTCAAATATTAGTATTTGAAGCTATTTTACACATACAAAGTGTCGAAAATTCATATAAATTGAGCTACAATTTCATAATTGTGTGATGTACTTTAAAAATTACGGTTTATTTGTTAAACGTTTGCAAAATTATGCATAGTTTATGTAACATGATGGCGATTTTGTAAAAATTTATGTGAGATGCTTAATTGAGTGATTTTTGTTCAATTTTCGTCGTATGTTGAGTAAAAAATGTCGTTTTTTTGTATAATTTCAAGTGACATGATGTCAGTTTTGTAAAATTTTAAGTGAAACAGAACAGTTTTTTAACCAAATTGTGTGTTTTTATTCAAAATTATGTTACTTTGTGGCCAATTGCGTTTTTATTTTCGTTCGTTTGCATTTATACTGGAATTTTTTAAACTAAAATGCAGTTTTGATCGATATAATGACACAATTTCAGACGTTTACTTATAAAATAGGGTTCCGTGGTGAGAAGAAACAGTTTATTCCGAAAGAAGTCGCTGTTTTCGTTAAAATGTTCTAAATTGTTGTTATATACAAATTGACCGTAAAAAATCTGTACATTTACAATAGCACAGTTTGATTCTTCCACTTTGTCAAAAGACCCATCTTATAACCGCACAATAACTAAAAGTTTTACGTATTTATAATACGTTGCATTTATTTACTCAACACTTTTCGCGATTTAAAATAATTATTCACATGTGGCTAGGGTTCAAATCCGACTTGGGCCACCGCAAAAAGCTTTTTTTTAATTAAATAAATGATGAGTAAGACGGCAGACTTCGGCGTGACGTAATCAAGCCACAAAGGGCACAGCGTAATTATAAAACTCAAGCACGAAATAAAATAATGTCTATTTATTTTTAAAAGCGACAAAAATCATATGAACTAAATCGTTAGAACATAGCAAAACGCTTATGCATAGCAATACGTATATCTTCTTGTTCATGTTATCTTATTGCTGATATATATAATTGTGGCCGACAGGCCACGACCTGTTAGGCCCCATATTCTAGCATTCCAAATATGACAATGGATAATAACAGCGGTTTTATAAATAATTTAATAATATTATATGAAACCTTTTCATACTTAGTATTTCAGGAATACATTCAAATCAAATTTGTAACTCGTTTTTATATCTACGATCTGCCTTTACCTCTTATCGAAACAGCCAACGGACTGGAGCGGTCAACTTTCGTTATTGTTTTAAATAGATTCGCATTCAAGTGAATTCCTAGAATCTGTTTATCAGATCGATGCCTTGTTAGAAGTTGTACGCATATTAAAAATACACAAACATCAAACAGCGTATGCGCAATTAAATGAATCAGACAGCCACATCTATTAAACGGCTTTAAACTGGCCTCTTTTTGAAATTTCTTCGAGGGACAAATGTAATTGCAAGTACCCTTTTAATAACATACACAATATAACAGAGCGATAATATTACAAATGGGTTACGATCTGGCGCCTAAATTCAATCGAAAATAACATTTAAAATGTATTATAATATGCTTGCAACGCAGGTGTCTATGGTTAAATCCTTTAACCTCGCCAGCCCAGTTGGTTAAGACCTCAGCCTCGTGATACTGTGATCGCTGGTTCGAATCCGGCCATGAGTCATCGCAGGAAGCTTTTTTTAAATTAAAATAAATGTGAGAAAACCAAGATGGACGACACCCGAGAAGTTAAATTCAAAACTGGGAAAAATTTAAAATTAAAATATTCGCGCGAAATTAAAATGGCCTCCGTGCATGAGAGAGAGAGAGAGAGAGCAGCTTCGATGAGGAAGTCGGAAGATTTAGCAGTTTGAAATTCAAATATTTCCGCGAAAATTTAATCAACAGCCGTGAGAAGTGCGCGCGCAGAAAACCAAGATGGCGGACACCCGGGAGATTTAAATTCAAAGAATTGAACTTAGAAAAAAAAATCTGAAAAAAATTTAAATTCAAATATTCGCGCGAAAATTAAAAATGGCCGCCGCGTAATTTAATCAGTAGCACATATCAAAATTAAATATCAAACATCATATGTGATAAATCAGTAGTACATATGAAGATTAATTAGAGCAAACCGCGAAATTAATTGGGTCAAACCGCGGAATTAATTAGGTCAATCCGCGGATTTAATTAAGTCAATCAATTTAATTCCCGTTGACCTTTGACATAATCCAATTAGTGGTGGCCCTACTTCTACTATAATAGTTATTTATGCATCAAGGACCAAAAATTGGCTTTTTATGGACGATGCCTGCAATTGCTGGTCGAGGCGACAGCCGATAGTATCGAAGTATTTATAGTATTACTACTGATTATATTAATTTTGTGTAATATCAGTTATTAAAATCACATAGCCTTGACCAAAATATGTGTCAGGTATACTAAAATAATATTGAAATTACAAGTAAACATAAATGTTAAATTTCTAAATTTTCTGTTTACTTTTTGTACATTATTTACTTTCTTCATTCATGGTATAGTCTGTTTACTTGCATTCGACAATCGAAAATTCTCCAGATTCGACGTTATGCCTAACGAAGCCAATAGGTCTCGTATAATGAATTATTTTTGATCGTCTAGTATAATATCTGACTATTTCAATTTTACATATAGAAAACTGTCATAGGTTATTGAAAAATTAGAACTGATTTTCTATCAAATGTTATCGAACGTTTTCTTAGCAGTTTCGTTACTTTTGGTAAAATGCTAAAAAATCTCGTAAAGCAATATTTGCATGCAGTTTTAAAAAGGTAAGCTTTATACGTATATAATATGTTTGTTCATCTTATCAAATATCTTTATTAAGCATTAGTTTTTGCTAATTTGAGACATTATGCTGATGTTTGCACATATGCTCAGTTTAAAAATTTGCTTATACATTATCCTACAATTATTCACATGTTTCCATTAACAAAATACCACACCGCCTACAAGCTTAATGTGCCTAATTGAAAACTATATCAAAATTAATTAAAGTAACAAATAAAGTAAAACGACAATAATTTTTATTTCAAACGCGAATGACAGCGGATAAGTAAATAACGAAAATACCGAATTAGTTTATATAAAAACTGGAAAATATGCAGGAGATCAGTACCAGATTTAGAGGGGGGCGAACGGGACTAAACCCCGAGCGGCAAAAAGGCAGGGGCGCCAATACCAAGTGGCGATTGATGATAATATGTCTTGGATGAATTGGCAAAGGAGGATGTGACAACAAAAATTACTTAAATTTTAATTTGTAGATTAGAATTATTCTCATGAATTGCTGTGCCACAGTGGTCAATAACAAGAGTTGCAGGCATATTTGTTGGTTATTGATATTTCTTTTCTCTCTACAAAATAAAAAAATCGACAAGTCAATTCATTCGCTTTCGAGTTACACACGTGTACAATTTACATTAGCAATTTAGAAGTGGTATTATGCAAGTCCAAGCAATAAATTGAACCATGCAGAGATTTCAAACTTAACAGCTTTTCCATTTGTCATTTCTCTTCGAAAACACCTGCAACACTGATTTGCCTATGGAATAATATTTAATTCAATGGCACACAATGCTAGCGACACTTTTTGGAAATGCCCACTAACAGAATCCGCATAGGTATTGATAAGACTACTAGTTAACGTCCTACGTACCTACCTTGTAACGTTTTGCACTTTATCTGTCCCTGCGAAGGGCGCTCTGGATTTATATCTCGGGTAACTCAAATCAAAGAAAATGATCACTCAAACTCAAACGTATATGGTCAGGAAAACACAACATAAATTGGAAGGGTACATTATTTTTAACTATATGTACAAAATAATCGATAATTCTTAGTAAAATTAAATTAAATTAAATGTATTCTGCCCTGTATGTCGGACGTCCGGAACGTTAACTTTGATATAAGCGAGGTTTGTTTACATTTTCGCACTCTGCAAACGTACTCAGAAATTAAAGAGATTATGAGATACTTGCGGCTCCGGGAGCGTGTAAGGGCTAGTGCAGTTTGTGATGGTGCCTTAGGATGGAATTTCGTTATTCCAAGAGTAACGACATCGTGTATTTCAACCTGCAGAACTTCGTTCGCTTTAGCGGGCGAAGGATTTAACAGTAGTGGCGTATTTTGCCTTTGGGCTTCGGGAAGGCGTCGTTATACGTACAATGCTGACCCTCCAGATAAGTTAATTAATGAGGTTATATTGTTCGTGCTGCCTTCGTGCGGGACGTACAATATGATTCCTACAGCTATGGTTATTAATAGGTTAAAATATTCTTGCCGCCTACGGTAGTGCTGGGGACGTGGGGCTTTGAATTAACAAAAAATGCTTTAGGAGACAGAGACCGCTGTCACATGCTAAGGTAGGGGAGGGTGGCAGAAGGTAAGTCCAGAGACTTAACTCGGACTGGTCAGGATCGGTGGACTCAAACGGCTCAAGCGACTTAAAATTGTTGAGAAACCTGTTTTTATACTCTTCGGGCACCTTTATCGGTACAGTCGCTCTGAGTACCATTGAGTGGGAGGCGGCGCCGAGGTTGCTTCTTCGTGTCTTTGCGCATAGCGGGTGCGTGATTTGTTATCACCAGTTCGAGCACCGGTTAGATTAGATGTAACGCCCGATTAGGCGATGTACAAATTAAATACATTTTAATGCATAATTTTAAATTTGCTGCAGAAGCAAGCGTTACAACCTTATTAATTGAATTAGGTTATTCCTATTGGCTTTATGACAAAAATCCCTATAAACTTTGAAATATTTTCTACAAGGAAATTTTTCACACGAGCAACAGTTTTTGTGCAATCAAGCTTTGAAACAGCAAACAAGGTAGTTATTGGAATTACAGTATGCTATTAATTTACAGTACTGAAACGGTAGGCCTACTTTTGCTTAAACCTCTAACAATTGACACTGTTATTTGACATAAACATTGACGTTTGGTTTTGGTTAGATGTACTAATATGTTGGCAAGTTAGTAAATAATGTTATCTACTGAAAGAAAGTCCTTTTAGTTGAACACTATTTCGCTCATACGGTTTAGGTAGACAAAATGGTCCAAGCATTAAATTCGTCCGCGATCAATTTTCGGAGCATTTCAATGAACAGGGACGAAGTAATGCTATTGTACTGAACATTATAACCAAATTGAGAAGAACTGGAAGTGTACTACATCAAGGAAAAAGTAAAGCTGGACGAAAAAAAAACAGTGGATACCAACGAAAATCACGAACGTGTATTCAATCAGATTATGGAATATGCAAAACGATACAAACTGTGCGTCCAACGTAATGAAGGGCACTTATAATAGTTATTAAAGTTTAAATGATTTTTTTTTGGGTGAAATTTGGTGCACGGTCTGATCTATTGCGGTTTATAGTTCGAACAGCGTGTACGTCAAAATGTTGTGGGTGCCGCTATCGTCTCGTAATATGTAAAGCAATGTTGCGCTCTCAGCGGTGGTTCAAGTTAATGGTTTATGTTAGTTGTTTATCTTGATGATTTTTTTAGAGAAAAAATACGAGAGAGAGTCTGTTCAAAGTTACATTTTATGTTCACTGTTACATTTTCGCGCATGCCCACTAGACCGGACCGTCCACCGAATTTTTACCGATTTTTTTACAAGTGATGCATCCCAGTCCGTTGCTCGGTAGTAATACTTTTCATTTGTTACAAATGGGCCTTTCCCATACAGCCATTAAGGCTTCTTTGTTTTGTATATATTTGATTTTTTCTTTTGTTTTTTCTTAATATGCCTACTGTACATACATTTGAGAAATAAAATAGAATATGTTATTCCTAAAGCTGATACTTAAGTGTTAATTTATTATTACATATTATTTTAAGTAAAAAAAGTTTGAAATTTTCAGTACTATAAATTAATAGCCATACTGTATTAGTACCTACTTAAATTCTGGTATTTGGATTAAAAGTAATACTTTGCGTGGCAGACTGGACGAGTTTGACTG
>CALNHX010010700.1:0-37995 GCA_940337035.1 Agriotes lineatus | reverse complement strand
GTTACCCTGTTTCCGCAGGCTAAAACAGACAATAGATATAACGGAGTTAAAGTACACAGAACAACTTGCCAGGTGCTTCCTCGCAGAAGAAGAAGATGGATTCAGACGAGTACCTAACAGACGAGGGGAAGAGGAAAAAGGAGGATATTGAGGAGCTATTTAAGAGATCCAAAAGGACACATAAAACCCCAACCAAAGGGGATGATACAAAGGACAGCGTGACAGCACAGATGAAGGAAATGATGAGCTTAATGAAGGCGTTGGCGGGGGATGTAAAAGAAATTAAAAGTAAGCAACACACCAATAATGAAGAGACTAAAAAGTTACAGGAAGAGATAAGAAAGCTAAGGGAGGAGCAAAGTGAATTTAAGAACGAGATCCAAGAACTAAAGCTTATCAACGAGAGGGCTATGAAGGAAATTGACAGCCTGAAACGAGAAGTGAAGATATCAAACGAGAAAATAGAAAAGTTAGAAGGTGAAAAGAGAAGGAGAAATATAGTGATACAAGGGGTAAAAATGGGAGCAAGTAACCCAATGGTACTAAAAGATGAAATGGAAGGGTTTCTAGAAAGGGAACTGGGTGTAACCCTAAAAGTAGAATCTGCAAGGAAATTAGGAGAAAGTACATGCCTGGTTGAACTAAACAGCAAAGGAGATAAGAGCACAATAATGAAGAACAAAAGCAAACTGCGAAACTGTCAAGAGCAAGTCTACATAAACGACGACATGACGAAAGAGGAAAGAAAGGTCCAAGCAATAATCCGGAAACTAGCCAAGGAGGAATCAGCTAAAGGTGTAACAGTCAAAATGGGATACCAGAAGATGAAAAGCGGGGAGAAAACCTGGATATGGAACAAAGAAACCCAAAAATTAGAGACGCTCAATGAGGAGCGAAACAGATCAACGGTAAAGCCACAAAAAAACTAGCAATAGGAAAGTACAAAGAATGGAAAGCTAGAGAGACGACTAATGCAATGGAAACGGAAAAGGAGAAAGCAAGAGATGATAAAAATGTAACTGTAAAAAGATCCAGGAAGAAATTAGTAGATGAAGTGGGAAACGAAAATACAAAATATGATGGGAAAAGGATACTTAAAATGGCAACATGGAACATTAGAAGCTTAACGGGTAAAGAAAATGAACTACTACAAGAATTTGAGAATTATGACGTAGACATACTAGCGATTACAGAAACTAAAAGGAAAGGCAGTCAGAACATTGAACTAGGTGGCGGACACCAAATGATACTGAGTGGAGTCAAGGAGGAAGAGAGAGCCGTAGGAGGAGTAGGATGCATACTTAAAAGCAAATGGAGTAAATACATAATTAGATGGGAGTGCATTTCGCATAGAATTCTGAAACTAGAACTTAAAATAGAAAATTTGGAAGCAAAAAATATCCTGATATTGTACGGACCGAACGATAACGAACCAGAGGCCAAGAAAGATGAATTTTGGGAAGAAGTTACAGATATAGTAGAAGACATTAAGGGGGAAGTAATTATCCTTGGGGACCTAAACGGCAGAGTGGGCACACAGGATGACAGTACAAGGGACGCCATTGGAAAGTATGGAGAGACTACCCGAAATAATAATGGAAGGAGGATTATTGACTTCTGCATACAAAATAATCTTTTAACAATGAATGGATTTTTTAAACATAAGGACGCCCACAAGTATACAAGAGAGGTCAAAAGCAGAGGAGAAAGATCAATCATAGGCTACGTACTAATCCAGAGAGCAAGCAGGGGTAAAGTAAAGAACGTAATAGTAAGAAGAGGAGCAGAAATTGGCAGTGATCATTATCTACTAGTATGTAAAATATGCTTGAGACCACACATCCCAGAAAGTAATAAACCAAGCAAAATAGATACATCAAACACCACACAAGAAGCAATAAAATCATACAAGTTAACAGATGGGAAAATAGCACAAAAATACAGAGAAAAACTTGAAACAAGGTTATTACATACACAGAACTACCTCCAAGGCAAAGATATAGAACTCAAGTGGAGCTGGTATAAGAAAGCACTGGTAGACACAGCTAGAGAGGTATGTGGTACAATACGAACAAATAGGAATAAACATACAAAGCAGTCGGCATGGTGGTCCGATGAAATCAAACGTGAGGTAAAACTCAAAAAGGACAAATGGAAGCAATACTTAAAAGAAGGAACACAAGAAAGTTATGAGAAATATAAGAAACAAAGAGCGGAAGTCAAAAATGATGTAAGACTAGCAAAGAAAAAATCGTGGGAGGATTTCGGCGCTAAAATGGAAAAAGACCACCACACAAACCAAAAGCTCTTTTATAAGACTCTTAAGAATGCAAGAACGGCAAATCGACAACCTGGAACTAAGCAAGTCAAAGATAACAATGGGAAGGTTCTTACTGAAGGGAATCAAATAATGGACAGATGGAGGCAGTATTTCGAAGAACTCCTAAGCACGGAGGAAGTAGAGGAGGACGAGGAAGGGAAAACAGATGAAGACAAAGAAGAAGACCAAGTGGCAGAAGAACTACAAGTAGAAGAGGTGTCAGAAGCGATAAAAGTACTTAAAAAAGGGAAAGCAGCAGGTCATGATCGAATAACTGGCGAAATGCTGAAGAATATGGGACCTATAGGATTAGAGACATTAACATCAATATTCAACCAAGCTTGGAAGGAAGGAAAAGTACCACTAGATTGGAAAATTGGCATCATAGTCCCAATCTTCAAAAAGGGTGATAAGCGGGAGTGTAAAAACTACAGAGGGATCACCCTACTGAGCGTACCATCAAAGATATATGAACGTATTTTGGAAAAGAAATTAATAAGGCAAATAGACGGATCATTAGAACAGTCGCAAAGCGGATTCCGAAAGGGGCGTAGCATAAACGACCATATTTTCACAATCAAACAAATTGCAGAAAAGTCCCTAGGAAGAAGTATTGAAACGTACCAAGCGTTTATAGACTTAGAGAAAGCCTTCGATAGAATCTCAAGAACCAAAGTCCGAAAAATCTTAAAAAAAAGAAAAGTGGAGCATAACCTAGTATCAGCTATAATGAGCCTGCACGAGGAGAACAAAAACTATATAAGAACGGACAATAGGCAATCAGAAGAATTTAAAGTAAATAGCGGACTAAGGCAGGGAGGAGTACTAAGCCCTATACTTTTCAACATAGTTCTAGACGACATAATGAAAGAAACAAGGGGAAAAACGGCAAAGATGTACATTGGACACAGACACATGAAGCCAATATACTTGGATGAATGTGCTTTTGCAGACGATCTGGTAATATTCGGCCGAAATGAAAGAGATCTACAAAAAAACCTAGAAACCTGGAATAAAGCACTGATGTCAAGCAACATGAAAATAAATGTAGAAAAAACAAAAATAATGGTTACCGGTAGAGACAGTCCATACATAAATATTACATTGAATGGGAAGACATTAGAACAAGTAGATACGTTTAAATACTTAGGGGTAAACATCAGCAACAATGGACAACACGAAGTGGAAATAAACGCAAGATTGGAAAATACATCTAGGCTATTCCACAGCTTACGAAATTCATTCATAGGGAAAAGAGAGATCTCAGAGAAGACCAAAATAACAGTTTACAAAACTGTGTTTGTACCGACACTAGTATATGGTTGTGAAACGTGGGTCTTAACGACAGCCATGAAGAGTAAATTACAAGCAATGGAGATGAAATACCTCCGCAAAGTAGCTGGCGTCACCAGAAGGGACAAAATTAGGAATAGGGATATACGAAAAAGACTAAACGTGGAACCTGTATTAAAAATAGTCGAAGACCGAAAACTCACCTGGTTTGGACATCTCATTAGACTAGGAAACGAAAGACCGGTGAAACAAGCGTGGGAAGCAAGAAGACACGAGAAGAGACCGAAGGGAAGACCTAGGAAAACGTGGGACGACAGTGTGAGAGAGATATTGTCAGACAGAGGGATAAATATGGTACAGGCAAGAAATATGGCGAGCAACAGAAACGAGTGGAGAAAATTTATACATAACAACAGAAATCAATAGATTACATTATTCACCCTACACCCTTGAAGGGTAAACAGGGTTAGATTATATATATATATATATATATATATAACTATTACACAATATTGGATTACAATTTAAACAATTGAGTAAAATACCTAAAGATTCTATTAGTTATTAGCATTTGAACTGAGCGTTCCAACCAACAGCTCTTAGCCCCAAGGAGGAGATTAGACTCCGAAACCTGCATCCAGAGCAGATCTCAGTAATGCTGCTGCAGTCCAGAGCCGCCGGCGAGTCTTGGTTGAGTCAGCAGAGCCTCTCCTGAAGATGTAAACCCCTCCTGCAACCTGATCTGCCCTAGCACCTGCGCTACTGCTGTCACACCCGGGAAGAGTCCGAAAGGGTTATTTGCAAATATTTAACTATTTGTTGTTAACTACGAATTTAAGTAAACTATTCTAAAGGCGCTCGAAGCATCTTTCGTTTATTTTGTACATTGTAAATATATCTTTGTTATAGAGTTTTCATTTATAATTTTCGCATGTGTGACAACGAACAATTAACATAATTGGCGAGCGGATGGCCCAGCTAGCAAATGTTCGACTCTCATACGGTCGGCTTGGGTTGGACTATAAAAGGATTTTAAAAGTTTTCCGCTTACCAGGCTAACACCTGTGGTAGTCTTGAACACCCAACAAGGAAACTTCTCGTCGATTTCGACGGGCAAGGGTAGCGACCTACCCGGCTTACGAGCAAAACGGGGTCAAAGGACCACGACTTTGCGGTTAAAATAGACTATTGGTCTAACATAAAAACAGGAAGAAGAAGAATAGACATAATCCTATTTAAAGTGTTCTTAATCTATTCACTCGATAATAATTTCAAACTGCGGTTAATCTGAAATACGCATAAAAACAATTAAATAAAAAGGCAAAGTAATTAATCAAAATGAACACTTTGAGTGCCAGTACACTGGACATGCCACTTCTTTACATATAGCCCGCGTCCAGTTAACTGGATGCGTTTAAACAGCAGGTTTATACACTTTGATTTGTTTTCGCGCCACGAAAATGAATTGAATATGTTTAGTGAGGGTTATAGTCAAAGAATAAAACATAGATTTGTCGATTTTGTTTACAATCCCATTTACATACGTTTAGCGTTCAAAAAAATTGTATAACCCAAAATTTGAAGTTGGTTTCTCAGAGTCGTTAATTTAGTCCCGCCATGGCACTCAAAGTGTTAAACAGACTAGAGCAAGCAACAATGGCTTCTGATCCAGCGACAGTGTAGAACATTACAGACTTCATGAAGCTTTTATTTAACAATCTCTGAAAAGGTCATCTGTTAGTATTGTCACCCTCTGCGCAATGCGACCAGTTTAGTTTACAGTTGCTTTATTAGATGTACATTATTATGAGAACCTACGTATTTTTGACTGTAGGTTTAGAAATTGTCCTGATTTCGTCGCCGACAAGTCACCTTTAGTATACATTTAGTGCGCATCTAAATAAATTTATTTAGTGGGAAGCTGAGATAACCAAAGTTTGTTATGAAATACCTCTTCACCGTGTTTTATGATAAGTAATATCTGCTTGAATAGATTTTGGGAAAAGTTTGAATATTGATTTTGATATTATTTATTTCTATTGAAACATATACTTTTGTATATTGCAGTTCTAATTTTGCATTTTTCTGGGTAAACCTCCAAACAGAGGATGAATCTTCGTTAAAGGTAGCTGAGTAGGTTAGTTTGAAAACCTGATTAAACCACATTCCGCTTCTAGTTTGACGAATTCTAATATATAATTGTGCAAGACAGAATAGAAGTAGAATCCTACAACAAAGAAATAGTCGCTTATACTAATCTTTTCTGCTATTGGTTTAACCAAACCGCCCGTGTTGTCTACTTCGCAATAAGCCTGATAAAGAATATCGACAATCTATTGCTAGGTTTACAAACGAAAGGGTTTGCTTTAAAGGGCAAAACATTCTGTTGCGATGGGGTTTCTATTGTTAATTTTTTACAGCTATCTGTACAACTGTACTAATTTATGAGCAATGAATTTTTAATTTTTCTGAAACGTCATTTAGTATAATAATTGAAATTATTAAACCTTGTTTAATAGACGTTTATATTGTGGATAGTTTTTTAATACACATGAAATAACTTGATCATGTTGAATTTATATTTAAGTTTGCTAAAACGGGTTACTCCAGGTGTTTGTTTAACTTTAGTTTATACCAGTACATTCTCTTTAAATGACTTTTGATTAATAAAATGATATTACATCATAATTACACGAATATTACCCTCTTTAAAGAATTATTGAGCTCGTTTAAATATCTTCTACCAGTTAATATGCTTGCTTTGCAATACATTTCAATTACATCGAATTTTGGGCCTTTTTGCGCACGCATTCAATGTGGTTTGTTGGATTACTGCCCCAGTCTGTTAAATCAGGATTTTTATTACTGCATTTTTCTAGGCATTCGTCTTTTTCGGTTTTAAAGTGACCCCGATGTCCTCTGCATTAACTTTGAAATTCTTCTCGAATGCCGAAATAGCCGTACATTTGTGTCTACCGTATGTTAAACGGTACGTCGCACGCTGGGAAAAACCTGTAGTACATGATGCAATGGTCTCATTCCAGCTTGATTGCGATTTACTACAATCTTTCAACACAAATGGCCGATTATTAAAGGTAAAGTTTTGTTAGATTTTACTTCCTAAGTGTCGGTGGTCATATTTCAGAGAGGTCTCTTTTCTGTTTGCGCGAGTTTTTGATTATCATATAGGGGATAGTATATTAGAAGGTATTTTACCGACAAACCAAGAGTAGTCCACCCTTCTAATAGTGGAGCGGTAAAGTTCAACCAAATGAAAGAATTCTTGGCCTTTACAAAGATTTATTAAATAAAATGTTGACATTATCGACATGTTTCGGAATAGGCACACTCAACTAGCAAAATTAGTAGCTGCAACGTTCCGGCGACCATTCTAGGAACTTTAAAGTGTTTTGTCGCTAGTTACGGGCACATAATGAGAACGTTCCTATTATGTGCTTGCGACCGAATGGTGAATAATTTTTGGTGACCGCCATGGTTCTGGGACTTATTCGACTATGTTTCAATGACGTTTTTGTTACGTAGTAACGACTCTGCGGTCGGTAGCTGCGACATTCACGAAACTTTATTACTTTTGTAGATGGGTGTTGATGGATTTGTCTTAAAACTGATTTTGTTTATTTATGTTATATTTTTCCATGATACTTTGTCGATTCCTTAGCTTAGAAACTAAATCGACTGCTATAAAAATAATAGTAAAAGGCAATACTGTTGTCTTTTTCTGATCTTCTGTGTATTAAAAAATTAAAGCGACTGCAAGTTTACTGTCAAATGTAAAAGTTATACGTCGAAATCAGACAACGCGCCATTTACAATTACATTTTGAATTAAAGTAGTGCGTTTAAAATATTTTATATCTTGCAGGAATATGAGATCCTAGATGCTAAATGTTTTTTCCATCAACCTTTTTTATAAAATTTTATTTTACGGACGCATTTACCTACGGAAAATGTCACTTTTTCGGACACCATTAATTTTGGTACGCAAAACCTTTTCAATTCGCAAATGTTTTTGGTCCACAACTTCTATAATTCACACTCCTCATTTGGTTTTCAAATTATGACGGTCGATGGAAAAATTAATATACACCTCGGAAAGAAACTGCCTTTTATGGTACTCCCTGCATCGCCTCGTACGACAATTTCAGATATCGTCCATATAATAGTAATATATTATACAAGACGATAAAATTAAATTTTATCCACGAGTGAATCGTGAGTGGATAGAAATAACTTTATCGTCGTGTATAATACAATAATTTTTTCTATAGCAAGAACTTTAATAATTTCAAAAGAAAATAAATTACAGCCAATCACATTTCAAAATGTCAGTAGCTAGATTGGGTTGCTACGATAAAACGAAGTTGTCATACATAATTTAAACAAAAGTTAGAAAATTAAATTACTTTAACTATACTTGATGTTAAAGTGCTACTTTATCTACTTGCTGTTAAAGTAAAACTTGACCTTTTGTTTTGTGTTGATAAAAGCACACTTTAACATGTGCTATAGAAAAAAGAAGATTTTTTGGTCTAGATAGATAAATAGCTATTTATTGTTATTCCAAACCTTAAAGTGGCTACTGTGCCTTAATTTATTGTATTTATTGTGCAGGTATGAGAGACAAATTAATTTGTTAAAGGCATTGTGACGTTAAGGTTCATATTTTTCAATAATGGCTTTGGAAGTTATGTTCATAAAAACGGCGCATTTCGAAGCAAATAACTTTGAAACAGTTTTAACTAATAAATATAACTTGAAAGTGATTTCTGCTTGACGCTAGTTTGCCTGGAAATGTAGATATGATATTTCAAAGTTATACTTACTTCAAAGTTCCGTAGGGAACTGTAGCGCCGCTTTAAAGTCCCAGCAGTCTTGTGCCAGCCACCAATTACCTGTTCAAAGTTCCTGTTACCACCTTAAACCTAACATTATTTTCAGATGACTGCGTGGTGTTACACACATGTCTTCTTCTTCAAGTACGACGTCTTGTACTATTCAACATGTACTCTATTTCTCTCTGTGTCGCACACATTGTTTATGTGTTTTATAAAGTATAGACGAAAAGGTAATGGCCTCAAAGTACTAAAATAAAGGTTTACGAAGTTATTTATTTTTAAGAGCTTCAATTTTTTGTAAAGGGCGAATTTAAGAGGTGACACGCACTTTGTAGTACCCGTACACAGTAACGTTCCATTCTACAAGTAACGGAAAATTTATTAACACTGATAAACATTACTTACAGTTCTATAACTTTAAAGGAATAGTAAAGATGTTCAGAACGTGGTGGAAACTTTTAAAACTGCTTCAAAGTAGTTGCAATTTTAAAGCAGCGTTTCAGTAGCATAAGTTAGTCGACGTCACCATTGTAGTCAATCTCAACTTCTTAAAACTTTAAGGTTGCCCCAAAGATAACTACGACGTTTCCAATCCCGTAAACTTTACCTACAAGTCATATACATCTGCTTGTATAAAGTAACCTGTAGCGGTAGAAACTACGTTGCAGCAACTGTCGATTTGTCAGATGAGGAGTTATTTTTATATCAAAGTTATAGTTTTAGTAGCGGTTATGTAATAGTTACCCACTTGAGGTTCCAGTCTCAGTTACGGTTATTTTGGTGCTAGTTGGGCAGGTTCCATCAACCAACCAAAATGTTATTACGTAATTGGCTGTAAGTAACAGTGCTGTCAATGAACTCAATCAGTTAGAGTCCGAGCTTCGGAAACTACGATTAGTGCTAATCATCTAGCATTACCATAAATTATTCTATAGTCTTACGAGTGTTTTCATTCCGGACTCCAAGCCTTTTGTGTCTATGGTATCTATAATATAATTTTCCTTAATGTGTGTCTGTGTGTCTGTAACACAAAATACAATCTCACGTTCCGGCTTCACAGATGTTTATATTTGTTTAGGTGGTGTTTTTCTTATCTTAGCGCTCGGCCGTGATCTTGACCTTTCGCGTATCTTATTTCACGTGCGCGTAGCGCGCAATTTGCTTGTGTTATATAATCCTGGTATACTATTTTGTTTAATTATATTTTTAATAATTTTAATTCTGTGCTCATGCTGAATCTAACGAGCCTGGTGTTATTTCTATCACAAAAATTCGAAGCTAAGCTGTTTAGCTATGTTTATTTTGCATATATAAATTTCGTTACATTTACATATTACGCATAATTTGGAATTCATTTAGCTGAACTGTACTTTTGCTGGAATTAAATCTATTAAAGTTGATTAATTGAAGTGTGATAATTTTAATCGATTCTGGTGTTGCCGCTGTTCGCAAACGCGCCCATGTGTTGACTAGTTACGAGTATCAAGAACTATTTTATTTATTCACCTCAAGACTCAAAATTTCCGAGACCGTTGATTTTCTTTAAATATCTTCTTCATAGCTCAATTAGCTGTACACGTTTTCTAGGTCTTTTCTAATATTTTTAGAGAATTGGCAGGAATCCTAAAATATTACTTCTTCTTCTTCTTCGTTATCTTCTCTGGAGAACTACATCTTATTCGTTTTAAGCTTTTGATATTAAATCTGATAAGGTTACGTTGCTCAGCTTTGAAGTATTGTTTCATTATTCTTTAAGGTAAACAGCGATTGGTTGGTTTTTAGTTATTTTATTCCATGTAAGAACGGAGAATTCACAGTCAGGCGAATTTCGAGTGGAGGAAGGACTGAAGCAAGGAGGAGTGCTGAGCCCGGTTTTGTTCAATATAGTTATGGACTACATTATAAAGGAAATAAAAACAAAGACCAGCAAAGCACATATAGGCTATATGAACTTACAACCGATAATGATTGAGCTATGTGCATTTGCCGATGACCTAGTAGTACTAGCAAGAAACGAAAGTGAACTACGAGCAAACCTTGAGATATGGAACAAAGCCTTCATTAAAAGAAATCTTAAAAAATAAATGAAAAGCAAGACAAAAGTTATGATAATAGGAGAAGAAAACAAGAAAACAAACATAGTAATAAATGGAGCAAAACTAGAACAAGTGGAAACATTTAAATATCTAGGGGTACTGATAAATAATAATGGTAGTCAAGACGCGGAAATTACAGCAAGAGTGGAAAACGCATCCAAGGTGTTCCACATGCTCAAGAACTCATTCATAAAAAAAAGAGAAGTAACAATCAAAACCAAAATAAGCGTGTTCAAATCCGTATTTGTCCCTATATTGACCTTCGGGTGTGAGAGTTGGACACTCACGGATAAAAACAAAAGTAAAATTTAGAGCACCGAAATGAAGTACTTACGAGCGATACTAGGAATCACAAGGTTGGATAGGATCAGGAACAATAACGTGAGACAGGAATTAGGAACGGAACAGGTAATAGAGAGAATTGAAAGAAGCCAGCTGAGATGGTATGGACACATGGTGAGAATGGACAGGAAAAGAGCAGTCAAGAAAATATGGGAATCAAGAACTCAAGGAAAGAAGAGGAGAGGACGACCAATGAAAACATGGGATGATAACCGAAGAAGAAGCCAAGATAGCAGCGCACGACAAGACAGAATGGAAGAAATTGGTGTACGGATAAAGATAAGAAGCAAATCAATTAAAATGTAAATTAGTAAATAAAGAAATGTAATTACCTTACACCTAAGGGTAGATAAGGTTCTGATTATATATATATATATATATATATATATATATATATATATATATATATATATTCCATGTATCAATCTTTCTGTTCTTTTACCTTCGACATGATTTCTCCTGTAGTATCGTGGCGATAATATCCGTCTGTCTTAGCATTACTAACATATGTCGTTACTATACATATTGCAATGGCTTAATGTTTCGACACCATAAGTATTTAATTCGATTGCCCTGCTCTGCTAGCTGTAAGTATCTATTTCTTATTTATCAATTAATTTCAAATAATTTCTACTTGAAAAATACTATTGCCATGAAAACTCAATCAGGGTTAGGTTCATTTATCTAGTTGTCTTATTTTTAACTTGTAAAATATTTAGAATATAAATCTCAATTGTCAAATGACCTTAAATGTCACTGATCTTGACTGAATTCAAAATAATTCTTCTACTTGTAATCAGATACGACCAACGTACACTGTTTTCAATATTATTATGATGTATGACATTCTCTATCTTTTATAGTAAGTATTAACTATTTTAATTATTGCAAGTAATAAATATTGTTCATATATTTCAGTTTTATTCTAGGCTAAACTAACAACCAACCTTATTGACGCCATTAATTGCACATCCAGCACCACAGACCCCTTTGTACAATCAGTCACCACACGAACACGTCCAACTGCAAGTAACTGTCCAACCAATTTACAGCCGTCAAATCTTCTATAAAAACCTCAAAGTAGTCGAAGAATCCAACCTCTGTTCAACCAAAAACTGCACCCGTCGACCCACATATCACTCCTTCACAATCCTCTTCTACCAGTAAACTATTCTTGTTATATTCCAAATTAATACCATTTCCTTGCAGGCTCAACGTCCCGATGATATGTCCTCTGCATGAAGACGAAGCACCCCAATATAGCCAATCACTCAGAATGATGCCCATGTAGAAACGTCAGTCCTCCATAAATGACTCCTACACCTGCAGTACTCCACACCAGTCGAATCCTTTTTATTTCTTTTTTTTTTAATTGTATCAACTCCAATAAAGCAGCCCAATCCAAATCTTATATTTTTAGTTATTATAAAATGTTCTTCATCCAATTAAAATTATTATCAAAGATCTTCTTTAATTAAGACATCTCTTACTCGTACACCATTATAATTATATTTCACATTATTTAAACTTCGTAGATTTATTTACTCACTGTTGTTATTATGCCAGTACCATTATTATATATAAAACAGTAAAGTTTTCAACATATTATTAATAGCCAAAATATTATGTTACATTTTTCAAAATTTGTTATTCTCCATTCAAAACAACTCTCTTAACTACCGTATTTTCATTATTGATGCTTACTATATTAAAATATACCTTTGGTACTTACATACTTTGTTATCATTTAATATTTTAATTTGGTCTGTCGTATCTGATATCAGTAGTAAATAACTTCTATCTTTTAACATCTTACTTTATAAATTAAACTATATGAAATTTATTCTTTCCATTCTCATTTCTTTAAAATTTTATCTCTATTTAAAAATTTTAATTCAAATAACCTTTTATATTCTAAACTTTTGCAAAGACTGACTACAATGCTTTACCAAATCTTTTTATCGTATTGATCATCAAACTATATCCACTCTTATGATATCATAACAATATACATCTAGAATCTGCTTTGAAGATTATATCCGGTAAACTATTTCATATTTTAGTAAACTCATATGGGGATATCTAAAATACATTGTCTTTGCGTTACAGTTATTTGTTACTAAAACTACTTTCCATATAAGTTCTTTCGAATGTCAGATTTCCTTAAATTAAGATATTTATGGTTATGTACTTATTCACATTAGTGTTTTACTCGGTGCAACAATTATATTCTGTTAAATAAATTTCAATACTACTAGCGCATTTAATATTCTTTAAAACATGAAAACTCTTTACTCAAGTTGTGCAATGCGTGTATAATTGTTCCATAGTTTAAATTGCTTTTGTCGTTCAAAGTCTATGGTTATTTATATTTTTTTACTATTAAGTCTACGTTGACAGTTCACTCAACAGCGCTTATGAATATTATTATTAATTAAGAAATACTTTGTTTAATTAATTTCTCATGAATATTTTCCTTCAGAAGCATTGATTTCCAATCTATATATAACACTAGTCTAACCCTTTTTAAAACGCTCTATGTAATAGCTTACAGTAATTAAGCGATTCGTAGCAACTTTCTCCATGTAGTTTACATTTTATGATGTTGACAGTCCATATATATGAAATTAAACATGTTTTTATTTTAAATAGCACTGTAATTAACAAATTATTTAGTATTGTTCGATTGAGTACTATTTAATTTATTTATATATTTCAAATATGTGTGTAGTTAATTTCGTTTATCGAAAATTGCACACTTTTGCAAGATAATTTCTCGTTTTTACTACAATAAACTGCAATACTCACGAAGTGCAATAAAACCCACAAACTTGGCGGACGCGCGTCTGTATTACGTAATATTTTAATGCTAGGAAGTGATAGGGCGCAGAAGTGTACCGCGTAAAGATTCTGTATTGTAATGGTTGCATCTTAGGATTGCTATTTGTTCATAAAGCTATTCCAATATATGAGATTATTTTTGATAAATAAATAAATTAATAAGTAACATGTTAAAGGATGGATTTAGAGAACAAAAGAACAACTTAAATATTTGAAAGTTATATAATGAATAAGATATTGGATGTAATATTGTTAAGTGGTTAATATATTATCAGAAAGGTTTTGACAAGTGAATTGATTTTGTGGAAGTAGTTGTCGGATAATATAATTATTTGGGTCATAATTAATATTAATTGATAATCGAAATAAGACATAAGATAGCTTTTTTCAAAAAGTGTGACTTGTTTTATAGTAAAAGCGAAATTTGAATAATAGAAACCCTTTAATCAAGTGGTATTTATTGACTGGTTGGTAAAATTATAAAAGGAAGAAACAAAATGAATTTAAAAAATCTTAAGAATGAGAAGGTTATAAATGGCACAAAGAAGAATAATAGCATCTAATAGCAATAAAATAGTATACATGGAATAATGGTGTCTGCAGTGGAATTGGATAAGATACATATAACTCAATATTAGGTATCCTTTTTGGTTTAGAACTTTATGTGGGTTGCTGTCAGGTGAATACGTCTACAAAAGAGCCGGAGTTGGAAGTATTCTACGTGTGAATGAGCATTTGGACTTGAACGAGTTTGTAATTGGGTGGATTTCTACATCTAGTTTAAATTTTGGCTTGGGTATCATCAGTGTTCTTGTATGACGTCTTAAGTATCCTGTAATAACTGGAAAGGATTGGTACCTATTACAAGAAGGATGGTTACACTGGGATAGTTTGCAGTAGTGGTGACTAAGGTGGAGTTTTTCCGGAGGAGGTCAGCATATACATCTGAGGATTGAATTGGATTAGGATAGCAGAGGAGTAAATTACTTGGAGTTAAAGAGTAGAGCTGGTCTTCATTTAAGCAGTTTGTTTGGTTGAAGTTTTTGCCGCAGCTGTAAGTCGGGTCGTTCCTGTTACACATTCGGTGGCAGAGTTGGAACATTTATGGAACTAACAATTGAGTCAATTAGAAATAGCTATCGTTATGGATGTTGAATTGAACTTATCTACTTGGCAGTGCTGACGGTGCAGTGGGGGCAGCTTACTTGTACTAGAATTGGACCAGGACATCGAGCTGACATATTAAGTGGATTTTGTGACAGGTATATGTAAATAAAGCATTAATAAGTTCTAATTGGTGAATGAATTACACAGTTGAAAGAAATACTTAGGTTGATAGATATTTTAACTAATAAAAAATGTGACAGATATAATTTGATTGACTTTTCACTTTTATGAAGTTTTCAATTTGACGTTTTGCAGAAATGTCATAATGTATAAATAATTTTTGAATTTGTACTGATTAACTATCACGAACAAGGAATTGAATATGCAAGAACCTAACTTGATGTAAAAGTCGTAATTGTTCTCATAAAGCTAGCAAAAGACAATTAAATAAAAATATAAAATTCTATAATAGGGCATATATCTTACATTAGCTTATCTAAACAAAAATAATTTCAATACAATAAAAGATTAAATAGTCATTGATTTACTTAAAGGAGATGCATAGAAAAGAAATAGCACAGTAACATGTAGCTATAATAGTATATTGTTTACTGAGAGTTGGGCAAACAACCTGATTTAACTTCCATTTATGATCCAAATTCAATATTTGGCGTATGTTGAACAAAGAAGTTATGAGAACCAATTTTGCTAGCTTGCTTTTGATGAACGACTTTTCAGAGCATTGACCATTCTTAGGATCTCTAGATCCGGCTATTAAAAATATACGGCCAACCTAGCTACAATCTATATTTGCACGTTGCATGCTGCGTCTAAGCGTTGGCGGGGGAGGGGGTAAAAAGTGCAACAAGTAGGGCAGCTCTTAAGCGCACTGTCCCGGCGTGTGTTGGCTGTGCAAACTGCTGCGGCATATAAAACTGTGACAATGTAGGCTGCGCTAGTTCAGGGCGACTTATTTTACAGGAAATTTACGATCGCAGGATAGCTACCCTTAAACGAAACGAGAGGATATATCAAAAGAAACTAGTGTGCGGACAAGTTGGCGTAGAAGAATGCAGCGGGTAACCGACATATTAGATTTTATTTCGTCTTCAAAGACCGGTGAAGTGCTGGTCGCGGGACTGACGGAAGATTCACCCTGAATCTCGAGGGCAGGAGAAAATTTACCGCGTGGTTGGACAAGCACAGGGTTCAGCTCGTGACGCAGCGGAGGAGGCTTCTGCTCTGAAGTTGTGCAGATCGGAATGACCGATGATGACGTATGTGACTGCGGCGAGGGCTCGGACACCGCGAAACACGTTGTATGGTTTTTGTATATAGGTAACATTTGCACAATTTTAAACGTCCTCATTATTATTTTCTCTAACGATCATGCTTGTGATCTACACGTCATGGCGGCTATGAGTGGGATGCAGAGGTAGAATATGTACTTTTGTTTCTAGGTATCGTAAAAACTGGTATAGAGAAAAGGTCCAAGTGTACCAAACGTAATTTGTTCAGCTTCATCGAATTCTTTTAATAATGTCTTCTGAGTCTTCAATACTTTCATTGCGATTAGTCATTGGTACTACCACCACCTTTTTTATGTTAGACAATATATTTGTTTTGGAGATGTTTATTTTCAGTGTTTAGGACTTGATTTATTTTTCGTTGCATGCTTTGGGGTACTCTTAATATGATCAGAGATTGAATATATTTAATATATTAAGTAATTTTAAACTTTTCTTTGTGATTGCTTTTTATTCACGCACTTGTACAGCAGTTTATCGATTTGTCTTCTTATAGAATTTCTAGATGGATTTTTTTCTATCCGATTAATTAATGTTTTAGAACCAAATACGATTTAGTTTGGCTATTATATGAATTATGTTCTAAGTTGTTAGACGTTCATTCTACGTATTTCTACTCTTTCGCATCGCTTTAGACAATACCCTTTTATATTGTCTTAGATGATCTGGAGATCGTTTGCTAGGTATTGTTTGTAAGCGCTTTTCTTCTCGCTTATAACGTGTGCATGATTTGATATTATTATTAGATTTATATTTAAATAATTTTATCATCTTAAAGGGTTTGGTTTCCGCATTCTAGGAAATATGATTAAATGTATCATTATAGACAATACATATGCTATTAAGATAGTTATCGTGGTTTTAGTGATTTTTAAAAGTAATCGCTTAGCCACCACTTTATTTATCCAATGGGTCCGCTATAAAATTAGAATATTTCAGCAAATGAAAACAACCTTATAAACATGGCGCTCCAACCTCACAATTTATCAAAACAAGTTGGCTTCGTATTAATAATTACAACAGTGATTACGTAACAGTGCGGTGCCTAAGTGATTTAACAAACGTGAGTAAATAGACGCTACAACAACATACTCACGATGCGCTTCTGCCGGAAATGTGCGAAAACCGACGCCACTTCAGAAATTTTACCTAATTCTATTTTTAGGATAACTTGCTAACATTATTTGGTTTTTCTGATTTACAGTAGGATACCAGACGTCTTCACAGCAAGCCCCACGATGGACAGGGGCTCCTCTTTCTCTCCGTTGGCCTGCTGTAACAAGCCAGATACCTTTTCGAACACCGTGATGCCTGCAGCTTGCACCACTCCAAAACTGCTTACAACTCCGTCTTTGCCCCAGTCCTAGTACTCCACACGACTCAGTACGAATGCCGCTCCTTCTTGCTTTCTGAACTCGTAACAGCTCCAAAATCTGCCACAAGAACGCTCGTTATAGCTCGATGTACTATTCAACACTTTTAAAAGCTCTTATAGGAGTGCAACGAATAAAAGAAACCGTTCTAGATTCTACCTAAAAGACCGTGCACTAATTATAAAACACAGAATTGGGACAAATGGATATTTATTCGGGAAGCCAAAATAACACATCTCACAGCTTGGCTTCGCGTCCCCTCCTTTTGTTTCCATTCATCTGACATTGTTATTTATTATTTCTAAGCCTACTCTGATTAAATTTTATATTTCAATCAAGGATAACGCTATTTTTAATACCGTTTTATAAATAATTAACTCAAAGTCAATGCTATTCATTCAATTTGCAAAAATTGCACATTTATAGAATATTTTGTGAAACAGTATTTGAAATGCTTGAAATGTTATTAATTGCTATCGTAATTTTATAGGCTTTAAAAATGTTGATTGCAATGTATGTTTGTTTTAGAACTTAATTGACTGTTAATATTATTTACAATTTTGCTCTTTTGCAGTACATTCTGTACTCGTGCTTGATCTTAAGTTTAGCAGATAATTTGTAAATTCGCCAAGGTTTGCTGAAAAGGAACAAAGTATAAAAAAGATTTGAATGTAACTGATAATTGTAGTAGCAGCACAAGGTTAATTTATTATGCTACTTAATATTCCTAACTTAATTAGCCTATGGAGATTGATAATCTGATCAATCCCATCGTCGATGCGCTCGTTAAAAAGTTCCATTCTTTGATTCAGCCGCCAGGAGCTGCTTTGCGCCCTACCAAAGTTTGTTGTATACAAAACTTTTACTTTCATCAATTACACACTTCAGTAACAATCCTGCTCGATATTCCGAACCCGTTCCAATTATTGTTTGATCATTGCGGTTTCGTGTCACTATTGACAGCAGCCTATTGAGAATTTTTGCGTTTGAAGTCTTCAGAAATTGCGTGTCTCCCGCAGACGGAGTTTTAAAGCTCTGTTACAATGTAACGGTGCATGTAAAGCAGACTGCTACAAACAGAATTCAAGTTAATGCCATTCAGCCAAGTTCAGACCAGTTTAGGTGGCTGCTGAATTGGCGATACTTGTGCTGATCTTGACTCTTGAATTGTAGTTGAGAGATTATGTCAGCGATTGTCTTAACTAACGTCGATTTGTAAAGAAGAGCTCTGTCATTCAATTCTAATGTCTTGAGGTATTGTCCATTTTTAAGCGAATTTCAGCTCATTTTTAAGATAGTTTTTGATTGGAGCGGTCTCAGCAGTAGTGTTTAAAAGTAAGTATTAATTGAGCACCAACTGCCGAAGTATTCCTTTAAATCTGGAGGTATAAAATGACATAATTTTTATGAGGACAGGAACTGCTTTGGCGTTACACAATACCGGAAAATTAGAAAAGGCGCGTGTAAGATTTATGAAGAAACGGCTAAAGTTGCTATACTCTTGCTAGGGCGGGTTAGAATATTAGCCGCCACTGATATTTATGCACGCGAAAAGGGGTAACTGTTAATGCGAAGAGAGCCAGTTGGAAGTCAGGCAACTACCGTAAGACGAACAGGACGCGGGTTCTCAGTGTATCCTTTATGACATGTGGGCGTTAGAGTACTGAAAGGCTTTAGAAGTAATATTGACGTTTTCATGGAATCAAAAATCTCCCATGGCGCAGCCTTATTTTTGTAGTTCCGTTCGCGTTTTGTTCAGTGCCGTAAAATTTCATATTGGTCCCGTACCGGATCGTTGCGTAAAAATTCAAGCCGTTCTTACTCTTTAAGCTGTTTCGTTGAACCAGCGGTTCGTGGCAAACTTTGAGCCGAGGTCCAAGATTTATGCTTAGCGCCGGGGCAGTCTTCCTTGATTCTTATATCTCGTTCAGTTTTTTTAGTGTTTAGGTAATGCATGTGGTGGATTAAAACCAATTTTGAATAGGTGAGATGAAGTTGTATGCGTAAGTTATATTTGAGTGCACCCCGCTCACTTGTCACTAGACCATCAAAACTAGTTTATTTAGCTTGTGTAGCATTTGCATTAGCAGCTGTGCCAGACAATGTTAATAAACCCGTCTCAGATATCATATTGTTCGGTTTAAGGTAAAGCAAAGTGTAGTATGTGTTTTTTTTTAAAGCTTGGTTTCTTCAAGGTAACCACAACGCAAGGTAGGACAAACCCGGGCGCTCAGCATGCATATCTTTTGCTGTCGAGGGTAAGTTTTACTGGTGGGATTATTCATGCTATTGCGCATAGCGTTCATAAAAAAAGACGAACTTGTCCGCGTATCTTTCCATGCGCATTTTTTAGCTATCACGAACGAACTGAGCAACTTTTAGGCTTGCCACTCACTAGTATGTAAATTACTAGAAGCGGATATTACGAAAGGTTAAGAAGTGAGGTTTCCGATGGTACCCAATGGAAAACTGCAACAAACCAATCCTGGTACTAAAGAGCAAGAGGAAGTATAAGTGTAAGTGTTAGAATCTTCTGCCTTTACTATTTATGCTTATAAAAGTTACCTGTCGGTGTGAACATACTTCGTATGGAATATTATTTCGAGTTGTTATAAAAAGTATTACCAGTTTAAAATATGACATTTTCAATACTATTAATACCGTTTAAAGTAGTGATTAACATTCATGTAAAATTTTATTAGATGCTAACCTGATTTTCGTAATTTACTTTGCCTTGTTGAACAAAGGCCAATCTAGCGTAAATGCAAGCTCCCCTGCATCAATTACATGATCAACCAAAACTTTTAGTTATTGTTGGGGACCGCTGCTCCCAAGATACAATTGTGGATGGTCAGAGGAGTAGATCAAAGAGAACGAGGCGCTTCGGATAAACTCAAAACGGCCGGGTAAACTCGATCAAAACAGTTTATTTTTATCGTTTTGCTTCCCTGCACGTTGGCATAATTTAATTTCGCTAGAGGCAGATATCTGAATCTTGAGGGAAAACCATTGGCCGGCATTATTTCTATTTATTTTGTTTACATCAAACTGTCACGACCTCCCTTGTTTTCCATTTTACGTGTGCTTTACACAACTTTATAGAAATACAGCTAGATTATAAAGAAAAATCATTTAAATAGCACCAATTTTAATAGTATTAAGTCAAATTTTTTGAATTTTACTGTTGTAAATAATACTAATTGTTTGGTGGTAGTTTAGCTAATTTTACTTTGAGTGAAAGTAATAGGTTTAATAGCAGCCGTGCGGGAAGGCCGTAAGTGGTTGATCGAAGCCAGTGCAATTTGAGTTAGCAGGTGCATCATGGGCTGAAGGGCTGTAGTTGTAAAACTATAGTGGTGACAGGAGTACAAGCTTTACCAAGTCATCTTCCCTGTATAGATATTACTTTATTTCCGAAATGGTGGGGTATTCAGGCAAGTCTTCAAATGGTGCCCATTTGTCAAAGTATTTCTAAATAGCTCTAATTCACCTTATGAAACGGTCGGTCTGTCCAATATAACTGGAGTCGTAGAAATAAAATTTTGCACTTTTTTATTTATTGACGTGAATCAACTATTCAAAGTTCCGTTTTGTGACTTATTCCATTACTATTACTTGCGGATACAGCTTAAATTGCATTTACGGCGGACAACAAAGCAAAAAATGCACACAACTAGCTAGAGTGGGACACAGGCGGAGTATTACTCTAAAGGCGTCAGTGGTTGTATCTAAGCCAATTCGGTATGAAAAGTGAAAATTATGTATTAATCATTTTTCAGAAAACACTGCATCATATACATTTCAGGTGGTTGGCGTTTCCTAACTCAGAAAAAGACTACCGCAAGGCGTCGGGATGGTGTAGAAGTTATGTGGCTGCATGAACTTACCTTACTTCCATTTGCTGATGTTTTTATTTTGACATCAATTCAACTACATATGGCTGTACAAGTAAACGAAATGGTGCAGTTGCAACGTTATGTAGGGCGTATACTAACACAGATAAAATAATCAGCAAACAATCGCCCTAACGGAGACGACACTGTATAACATGTTTTGATTACTGGAGCATTCAGTAGATGCATTAGAATGCGCTCAACACTCCCACGGAAAAGAACCAAAAATTCTTTCAAGTAAGGCAAACACCTGTGTAAACACATACATGACACAGAAAAGTAATCGCTCGAATAGAATGCTGGAAATTGACATGTATAATTTATATAGTACTAAAACAACATGTAATGCAGTTTAAGTCATATGGGCCTGAAGCTAAAGTCAAACCTGACGCACGATTGGCACACGAAGAAAGTCTCCTGAAAGGCAGAGGCGCTGGAACCTGCCGATGAAAATTACCCACGGAGATGGCAATTTAGCGGGGCCGAAGGAACTTTAAAGCGAAGTTCACATATATTGAACCAATGCACGAAACAATTCCGAACTCAATAGACCATGGGAGTCCGATGGGATTTAATTAGTGACAACGGTACCTTTTTACGGTTATAAGCCGCTTAGAAATGATGAATATCTGGCGAAACATCGATACAGCTCCACGAAAATAAAATTAGTATTACTTCAAAAATTATCGCATTGTGTAAAACTATATAATCGGCATCGGTGCAAGTAGTAGAGATAGGCGGGTTCTGGATCACCTCATGTCATTTTTGGATCACTTTGTGGCTGACGCAATATTGCGCAATCTCAAGCGCGCCAAACCAAATGTCAAAGGTCATCGGTGTCTGTCAGTCACCAAAAAATCTATCTGTCTCTCTTTAACACATAGGGTTCTACAAAAAAAACATCTTTCTCTCTCTAACTCAAGAGAGCCCGGGGGCAGAGCACCAGCCGCCATATTGTGGGGCCCTCATGTGCAAGTTCGGGAGCGGAGTAAGTTTCAAGGTCACACCAACCCCGAGGGGCAGAGCTCCAGCCGGCGGGGGGCCCGCATCAGGTTTTTTTGTATATTTAAGGCTAATTTATTCCAGCGCTGCCAAATTTTGATGAGCGTGGGAACCGCAAAGGTGTCATCTTCATAATGCCAAATGTCAAAGTTCATCGGAGTCTGTGCCGCCATATTGTGGGGTCCCCATGTTCAAGTATATATTTTCGGGTAAGATATCGAACAACATCAACCTCGGGGGGGGCAGAGCCCTAGCCGCCGGGGCCCGCATGCGCAACACCAACCCCAGGGGCAGAGCCCTAGCCGCCGCCGGGGCCCCCATGTTTTTTAAATAAAAATGCAATTTTTTAAGGCTAATTTGTCCTCTTCGGGGAGGGAGAGGAAACCAAATGTCAAAGGTCATCGGTGTCTGTCAGTCATCAAACATCTATCTTTCTCTCTTTAACACATAGGGTTCTACAAAAAACCATCTTTCTCTCTCTAACTCAAGCGAGCCCGGGAGGGCAAAGCCCCAGTCGCCAGACCCTCATGTGCAAGTTCGAGAGCGGAGTAAGTTTTAAGGTCACACCAACCCCGAGGGGCAGAGCTCCAGCCGCCGCGCTGTGGGGCCCCCTTGAGCCGCCGGACCCCCATGTTCAAGTATATATTTTCGGGTAAGATATTGCGTAACATGTTCTGGATATTGCGCAACACCAACCTCGAGGGGCAGAGCCCCAGCCGCCGGACCCCCATGTTCAAGTATATATTTTCGGGTAATTTTTTAAAGCCAAATATCAAAGTTTATCGGTATCTGTCAGACACCGGGGCAGAGCTCCAGCCGCCGGGCCCGCATGCGCAATATCAACCCTAGGCCAAATGTCAAAGGTTATCGGAGTCTGTCAGACTCCAAAAATCTATCTTTCTCTCTCTAACACATAGGTTTCTACAAAATCCATCTTTCTCTCTCTAACACATAGGTTTCTATAGGTATCTCTATCTACATAACATAAAAATGTAGGAGCGCAGGGCAGAGAGGATGCAAAGGTGTCATCTCCGGGGCCCCATGTCCAAGTATATATTTTCGGGTAAATTTTTAAAAGCCAAATGACAAAGTTCATCGGAGTCCCTGTTGTAACTTGTTATTTAGTTTAGTCTGTGCGCAGCCGTTGAGAGATAGAAATGTGTATTGAAAACATAAGACTAAATCTTTTACCATTTGAAACACGTTTACTTACATATTCCGACTGGGCCAACAGTGTGGTGTTACCTGCTTCTCTAGCCCGCGCCAGATTTTTTTATTGTGTGCTTTGTATGTCACGTGGTAGTTCATGATTGGAAAGAAGGTGACGATTCGCTGTCTGAACATATTCGTTGGTCTAACAACTGCTTATTTGCAAGACTACTTTGGGAAGAAAGGAAGAAGCAATTTGGGCGCGACACAACAACGGCGTCGTCTTCAAGCACCAGTATGAATGTTGTTAGGGAGATTGAGGAGTTTGGCAAAACTAACATAATGATCAGCTTCTTAGAACATCCAAACGGTTTACGATTCGAAAACGTTTATTTATATTGTAAATCTCTGGATCAACCAAAATACCAGTACCTGAGGAAACTTCTAAAACCCATAAAAGAAATTGGGTCTGTAATTGAACAAACCACACTACGCGAGGAGGGGTGGTGGGAGGCAGAGCCCCAGCCGCCGCACTCCTCCATGGTTTGGCATCAGATTTTAATAAAAATGCTGATTTAAGGCCAATTTGTCGTTCGTCGTTCAACACTGCACGGGGCGGGAGGAGGTGGAGGGAAGATTCAATGTCGCATCATCTTTTGTATATTAACATAGAATACCCAGTACTGAACATTTTTAATAAAAATGCAAATTTAAAGCCAATTTTTCGTTTTGTCATTCAACCCTTATGCTTGTGAACCACATCCGCACATTTTACGGGGGACACCTAACAAACCCCAGAAATTCATGTTAAGGGGCTGGCATAACCAAATCAAGTTCATTTATATCCTATGCCGGCAGCGCTAAAAAAACACTGGCGTAATTAGCAGTGGCAAAGTTGAACTTGCACTTGTTATGTGAATCGAAGGTCGCGCTAGTCGCTGAATGCCAAGCGCATAGGAAGTTTCTAGGTCACATCAACCCCAGAGGACAGAGAGGAGGCAAAGGTGTCATATTCATTATCTTGAGTACCATCTTTGTCATCGTGGAAACCGGTTTCAAAAGTTTATAATTGCACTAGTATGATATTAACCGCCTTAAATTTGAAAGTATGAATTTAAGGTCAGCATTGTTCTAATTATTAAGATCAGTTACAGCAGCGTTAATACAAGAGAAATTACACCATTGCTGCTTCAGAAATAGATCTGGTTAATTTGCATATCATAACAACATAATTAGTAGGAGAAACGACATTATTCAAATCGTGCCGCAATTAACGACATTGCCGTTTTTTACATGTGTTGACTAATATAAATAACCGGTATTTCGCATTACATTCTTAAGAGCAGCGGTGTTAGTTATTATATATTTTGTTTTACGTACACCTCCTAAAATCAATATGTTAAAACAGGAACCATGTTTTTTTATTTAAAACATTATTTAATTACAACAATCTAATACTAGGTATTAACAACTACATTTGCATATAAAGTTCCGGAATAATTGATTACCGCCAATCTTGCAATAACAATGTAATAAAAATTACGCGAAGTCCTGGTGCTTTAGATGTTAAACAAAATACATACCAGGGGCCATTATTCCAATATATAGTGTTTTCGCAAATAAAAAACATTGGACAAGGCGCAGTAACAAATAGATTGCAAATGATGCATGCAGGCCGGCTGTGATGGGGTGAGGGCCGGTTGTTCTTCTATCTCGACGATGCGTTTGTTGGTGTAATTTCTTAAAAATGCGGCCTTTTCACGTCCTTTTACGTATATAACATCTGCATCTCGGACAAGTCGTTGAATGATCTTCGTAAGCATGAAGACCGGAGTAAACCCTTCGTTCCAATTAATGCAGTGGTGATTGTTCATGAGCCATTTTGCTTCTTTTTGTAAATGCGGTGGTAATTTTGAAAAGCTGAACGGAGCACTGAAGATATAGTGCGAAACGACGACTCCATCGTAACCAGCCAATTCCTTTGGCGAAAACTTCTTTTCGGATATCTTAAAACCTTGCAAATCTATTATAACAAAGTTCTTGCTGTTTTCGGCCTTTTTAAAAATATAATTCGCTTAATTCAGATGCAAACACAATTTTGCCAACTCTCATAACGATTTATGTATATATAGGAAATCCGCTTTAAAAATAGAGTATGTAAATTTACTTAAAGCAAAAATTAATTATATTTACTCGTTTTCAAGGATACCTTTTACTCTTGCAACCGTTTATTTAGATTTTTATTATTTATAGGTTAACTATTACATCCGCCACGTTTGCTTAATTAATTCTTTTTTTACTTAGATTTTTAACATTTTTAGGCCGCTAGTTGCACAGTATATATAGGTTTTTATTTCATATTACACTAGTTTTAAAATAGTAACAATTACAAATCGAAATAGGCTAACAGTGTCGAGCACCAATTTTAAGAACAAAGCGAAATGGAAGGCAAAGATTGTTTTAATATTAGGCATTTATTTCGCGTATTTACTTGGTAATGGAGTGCAATTCATTCAACCTATATAGCGAGCGTTTATTGTTTAATGTGTTTTTAGCCCCGCTATGTATGAGTGAATTTTAGTAAATATTTAAATTAGCCCTGTTAACAGTAATAAAAATGATTCAAATTGATACAGAGTAAAATACATTTAATTACAATAATAACAGGTACATTGAAAAGTGCGCTAAAATGAATAATTCGAATGGTCTTGATATTTACAATCTAACTAAAATTGTGCAGCTAATTTACTTAAAAGTAAAAAGTATTTAATATATTCGTTGCATAACGCGCTAACAAGGATACCGTTTATTTAGTAGAATTTTTTATTTTAACTGGCCTTTCAAGTAGTATTATTCGCAAATCAAACATGAATAAGGTTTATCATCTCGATGTGTCTTCATGTCCTCCACTAATAAAACCTTTCTCTGCTGCTTTATACTCCCAAAGACAACACATGCAAAATCAATTGAATCGAAGGATAATCTACCCGTGCATAATTAGAAAGGTGGTTACTTGTTCATTGCGGAGTAGATTTTTTAATAATTCTAGAGAAAGCAAAGGCCAACCGATGTACTAACACCCACATTTTTCCGGGCAGCTTATTCCTATATAAAGGACTGTTCTTTGTTCATATTATATTAGTACCAACTAGTACTTTTAGTTAAAAACGATCATAAAATGAATTCATTTTTCGAACAAGTTAACAGCGTCGGGCTTCTCAAGTCAATATTAAAAATACACGAAATGCAAATTAATAAAAACTACATTATCGAAAATATTCAATCGGGTAATCATCCACAATTTGGACGGAACGTTTACATTGAAACCGAGGATGTACGAATTTACCTTCCAAAACGAATTTCCGAAAAAATGACTGATGAAGATATAACTAAAATTAACAAATCCGCGAAAAAATACGCTCTGGTTTTTATTGGTCGAAAAAATGTGTCTAAAGGGTCCGATGCCAACTTGGTCAAATTTGTGGAACTTTAGGATGTATACAGGTAAAACTCGCTATTGTAGTTTATAAGGGGTATGGCACTAACTTAGTAAATTTGTCCAGGAAAAACAACCAATTGCTTATTGTACTAATCTTTTAAATGTTATTACAGCTCAAACTGGAATGTAAAAGTGAACCGCTATTTTCAATCTGCGCAGATGTGGAAAAACACAATACCGGTGTTCCAAAAATACTGTCATTTATCAAAACAACCAATTGCTTATGCTATTAATTTATGGACCATTAAGATATGTAAAACAACCAATTTTTAAAAATAAAACATTTATAAAAAGTTGTCGTTTTTATTACAGCTCATACTAGAATGTAAAAGTGAAGGTTTCAACATAATATAGAAACGCTATTTGCAATATATGCAGACATGAAGAAACAAAAGACCGAGATTTAACAAAAACACTTTCATATGATAATAGTTTATTGACTCCTTATTATCTTTTGCCTCGCATTGAAATTTTGTATATCTAACAATAATAAATATACGAAAAGAAGCGGCTTTGATATAATAATTAGTTAAGTCTCCTACCTGTAGAAAAACAACAACAACCAAACCTGATGAAGGGCCTCGGGTTAGGCAACCAGCTGACCGAGGTAAAATAAATAGAAAGGTGAAAGAAGAGTTCTAAGACAGTATTTAATGTTGGTACCATTAAACAAATATATTAGTGTGTAGCAACATTCTGTGCGACGTGTATCTATTAAAACACGTAAAATGTATCAAATGTTTGTTTTATTGTTAGTAGTAGGATATGCAGTTGTCAGCCAACAGAACTGTAACGAAACAGGTGAAGTTATCAAATACCTACAGAGTTTTGGGTTTTTGGAATCGAGCAACAACGAAAGTGAACATGGTTTAACATCAACAAAATTAATTGGAAATTCTGAGGCTTTCACATCTGCATTAAACACATTTCAAGCCCGCTACGATTTACCAATATCAAATACTATTAATACGGAAACTTTGAATTTAATGAAGCAGCCTAGATGTGGTGTTAAAGATATAATAGGGTTATTTCAAGTGCATAAGTCAAAGTGGAATGCACATGTTATAACGTGGAATTTTCAGCCGACTACCGCCGAACTAGTTTATGTGGCCAAAAGGGCTTTCAGCATATGGTCGCAATATACAAACCTAGAATTTCAGTTTACGTACAATAGAACCGCTATGATAGCAATCTCTATGAGAGATAAGTATCACACACATACAACAGTTGATAAAGTGTGCGGGTTTGACTTTGAGGATGGCATACTAGGTCACTCTTACTTTCCAGGGCCCGAACAGAAACCAGTTGAAGTGCATATTAATACGCCGGTTAATTGGTATACCGGAGTGGATGGTATTGTACCTGAAGGTCAAACAAGTCTTCTTTCAATCTTAACTCATGAAATAGGACATGCTTTAGGCATGCGTCATTCGGCTGTGAAAAAGTCTATCATGTATTCGTATTATGGGGCACCAAGCAACTTGTCAAACATTGGCCTCTCTCAAGATGATATACTGGGGATACAAAGTGTATATGGAAAAAATCGAAGAGTCAAACTATTATTACGGCGAGTTCTACAAGCACAACTGTTCGGGCAATTACGGCGCGTCCCACTACTACTACTACTACTACTAAACGTCAGCAAGACACGCTAGAAAAACAGTCAGAAAGGAAACCGGATCTATGCGCTTTAACTAAAACAGTAGATAAATTTCTAATAGTTAATCAAAAATTCTATATATTCTATGGAAAGTATGTATGGATGATAAATTTAGGCGAAAAGACGTATAACGAACCGTTTTTGCTCACTGACTGGTTAACGTTCTTACCTAAAAATTTTACAGAAATCGACGCAGTATATGAGCGGCCTAATGGGCAAATAGTGTTTTTTATAGACAAATATATTTATGCGATGGAATTTCCTTCGATGCAACTTGTACATGGTTATCCGAAACTAAACACAGTTCTAGGTCAAGGTAATATAATTGAGATAAACGGCGTACTTAATACGTACTCTGGTCGGACGTACATCTTTTATGAGCCGAACCTTTACATGGAAGTGAACGAATGTAGTTTTAAATACTCAAAACTCGGCACGACTAACAAAGATTTTTCCAGGGGTACCCATTGACTTTAAATCTGTTTTTCGATATACGAACGGACACATATATTTCTTTAATAAAAAGAATTTTTATGAATACAACGAATTTTCGGGTACACTAGTTCAAGCCGGTAAAAAGAATCTCGATATTTTCAGTTTGAATTGCCCGCACGAAGGCATTTTACAGCAAATATATAATCTAGTAACAAATCTAATGGCATTGGAAAACGTAGGATCGCATTAGCGTGCCTCGATTTACAAGATAATTAAGAGGTTTAAACAGGTATCCGTATAATACGGTAAAAATCAGTTATGCTATGATCCTTGACCGACCAGAAGATGAGGTGCGCATATGCATAAAAAGACGATTAGAAATAAGGTTAATTGTAGAGTGAAAATATTTAATAAAGACATTTATGAAATATCTGTGTGTTATTTGTGTAAGAGGTAATATTTCGAAGTTATAAGCGCTCTTAGTGGCTGCTGTGATCTTCGAGAGTGTGACCTTGAATTTTTATAGATTATAAAGGCCATTTGAATTTGAAGTACATCGAGTTTCAGACCGCCCATAGTAATTGCACCTAAATTTAAAAACTTCTAGAATTATTCCCGTGGTGTTTCATAACTTTAGCCAGTAAAAGCTATTCCCCTAAACAAGGAGCGCTATATTTCTTTTACGAAAAACTAACGACGGAGATGGTATTAAATTTAAATTTATAGATTCATTTCGATTTATGAATTCTTCTTTAGAAAGATTGGCATCCTATTTGTAACCGGCAAACCCTAATCTTTTAGTTAGTGTATTATTAAAGCTGAACTCCTCGGCAGAAACACTGTATACAAAATGTGAATATCGAGGTTCTGAGATCATAACGGCAATTGACTAACTATGTATAATTCAAGATCACGGCGCTTATAACTTTGAAATAAAACCACCGAAATATTTCTAAATATATTTATTTCATTTCCAAATATATGCGATAAATAAAACTTCTCCGTCGTCCAGTCTTGCTAGGTGCCGCTCCACCGGCTTAAAGACGTTGGCCTGCCACCACACAGCTGACGATCCGTCAAAGGCTGCAGGCCACGTCCGTAAGGTGGTCGTCTCCGCTAGGGCCTCTCCTTGTAGGTTCAGGGCGTACTCCATGGTGACCACTGCCTGGAGAGACCGTTGAGAGGATGCTGGGGGGCAACTAGCCAAAAACTGTTGAAAATGGCGGAAAAATTGTTCTGCATTTTTGAAGTTAGCCATAGCTGCTGTTGAAGGATTATGACAACTGCTGCAGCAAACAGGCAACTTAATATAGGGATGCAGTCAAGGGTATCTACCAGTTTCCAAGCAATTACCGTTCTCTCGATTAACCCTAGCTTTTTAATAACAAATACTACTACAGTTGAATGCGAAAAAGGTTTCCTTGTTAGCGCAATGTATATATTAAGTAATTTTTACTCTAACTAGATTGCAAATATCAAGGAAAACCTTTTCCTAATTAGTATGCTAATCAATTGCACATATTCTCTTTTTACAAAATAATAGCATATATAAGACGGTAGGTGGTTGATAGTGTTTATGAAACGGCGGCGAGCAAGCAAGAAGTAATATGGAAAGCCAACGTGTATTAATGGAAATATCCGAAGAAGAAGAAGAAGGAAATATGGACGTATGGCCTGAAGGTACGCAAAATACTTATACTTTGCCGTGGCATGTAAATTTTGATTATGATGTGTTGTTAGAAGATAAGAAAAGGAAATCGGAAGAAGATGTTACAGCAGTAAAGAAAATGAAAGTAACGGAAGAGGAGGTGATAGAAGCACCGCGATTTATGTCTGCTAATGTGAATTGCGCGACGAAAATAATTGATGGAAAAAAGTACATATGGTGCCCGGGGTTTGGCATAAATAAAGATAAACCAGACGGGATTTTAGTATGGATGTTTAAAGGATGTGTGGTACCATTTTCTCGGAGTTATTGTGGTTCTGGGGGTTTGGATTTATATTCTGCGGAGGATATCGGTGTAGAAGGAAGAAGTATGGTGAAAATCAGGACCGGGTTTGGTATGAAATTACCTGTAGAAACGGTAGGGATGATTTGTGATAGATCTTCTGTTGTTAGTAGTACAAATTGTGTAGTAGTAGGAGGAGTAATAGATAGCGATTATTTAGGGGAGATTAAAGTTATGATGTACAATATGAGCGATAGCAAGGAAAGATTTTTAAAAGGAGAAAGAATAGCCCAAATGTTAATTTTAAAAAGGTATCATGAAAACAATGTAATTTTGTTGGACGAACCTTTAACTGCACAGTTTGGTAGAGGGGATAAAGCATTTGGAAGTAGCAATGTCGGCAGTAAATAAAAATAATACATATTAATTAATCAACACAAATTCGGCGCCGGATACAAGCTGTTGTTTTTATTTTCAGTTTTTAAAAGTGTGGGATTCGAGCCCACGCTATATTACCAGAGCTTGAATCCGGCCAATCTGACTACATACAGCTAAAGCATGCATGCATGCATCATTTCCAATGTTTCACTATGCGACGCAATATGTATAATTAAAGGCAAATAAAAAACTTTTATAAACGTGTTTTTTTATTTTGCAGTAGTTCTAGGAAATAATGTCCTCATGGAATGGTAACTCTTCTATTTTCTAATACGGCGATTATCGTCTAAAGCATTAGGAGCTACCTTAGTGTGTCTTTCACTATGCTTGGTAGAAGTTATTTCGGTTTTTTTGTGACGGTTATATGGATATCGGTATCTTTCAAAAGGCGTGATTAGTACCCAAAATCGCATATAAATTAACATTAAATGAGAAATTGTAATAAATAGGATGATTTACTTGTTGTTTTAAAAGTGTCAGATGCGGGATTCGAACCCACGCTCCTTTACAGGAACCAGAGCTTAAATCCGGCGCCTTAGACCGCTCGGCCAATCTGACTACATACAGCTAAAGCATCTGCACATCCTACCACTACTACTAACAATAAAACAAACATTTGGTACATTTTACGTCAGGCAGAATGTTGCTACCATTCAACTGGTTGCCTAATCCTTTATCAGGTTTGGTTGTTGTTGTTTTTCTTCAGGCAGGAGACTTAACTAATTATTATACAAAAGGTCTCTTCTTTGTTATGATTATTAGATACTCAATTTTGCCTACAATTCTACTAAAAACTGGAATATACAAATAACCCTCAAATGCCGAATTACGCAGATTCTCTTCCAAATTCTATTGTAAACAATTAATTGAATAATATACTAATACAACAAACTGCCGCTGCTTCATCCGAACCACCGGTTATTTCAAGAATTCTTTGATATTTACTTTGAATCAATTTAGAACATTTCTTATTAATTTAAATATTTACTGAAATCCACTAAACAGTGTACACCACCACTGTGCGTTTTCCTCATAATGCCCCACTACCTAGGCTGAATGAATTGCGCTTTATTACCAGGCAAAAAAAAGAAAAATATTTTCGACGCGAAAGAAATGTCTTGCTGATACTCCAAAGCCTGGGTTTCAACGAAAACGTTTCGTCCAATTTGTAGGTGATTACCCGATTGAATATTTTCGATAATGTAGTTTTGTTTATTCGCATTTCGCTTATTTTTAATATTTGTTGGCCTTCGAGTTATTAAAAAATCTACGCCGCAATAAACAAGCAGCCACCTGTCTAATTATGCGCATTCTTAATAGATTATAAAGCAGCAGAGAAAGGTTTTATTAGCGAATAAAAAATTTAACTACGGCTGTATATTAAATAATTTTTGCTTTAACTAGATTGCAAATATCAAGGCCCTTTAGTGGACTTTTACTGTAGTGTGCTATATTGAGGTAATATACCTATTATTATTGATTTCTACTTTGAATCATTTTTTATTAATGTTAACAGGGTTAATTTACTAAAAACAACGTACGCCCGCTATATAGGTTGAATGAATTCCCCTACTCCGCCGGATTTTTGTTGCTGCTGCAATTACGCCGCCCATGTTTGGAAGCTGTAGCTACTTACAGCAGCTATCTCTTTGTTATTTATATTTTAACCTCGTTTTTATATTGTTGCGCATTAACATGGTCTCGTTAGTTGTTTTATAATTTGCGTCAAGTTCGCGCACTGTTCGTTCACGTATAAAATAATGGATCAGACTCCAAGTGACGATTCTTCGCATGAAATCACATTAAAGCACGCTGTAAAGTTGTGCTGCGCTTTCTGGTTTAAAGATGCAAAAAACGATTTAGATAAAATAGTGAGAAATTCCTCGGGACTCAGAAATTTAGACTTGGAATTTGACGCGTATGTAGTGTGTGCTATGGCTGGCGATAGCCAAAATCGACGAGAAAAACGGAAACGACTGATTGCCAATTTGGAAAAAAACATTTTAAAATATTTTGCTAGAGAAGGAAATACATCGCTAACGCTGGATGTGGACTACCACCCAAAGCATCCCTTTGCTCAAATGCTGGAAGAAAGTGTCTCAGTATTCGAACTACCGTGTAAATCTACAACGAAAATGAACTCTACACCAACCGCATGTTCACACTTCAAGTTAGGAGTGGCCATGGCTCGCTCTTCTGGAGATATATTTCAAATATCGATCACCTGTGACATTTTATCTTATCAATTCTATTTTTTCTTGTCAGGTACGCAAATAAAAAACATAATAAAATTAAAATGTGGTTTTATTAATCCATTACAGACCGTCACTTATTATATTTTGATACAAAGATTTACATTGATTCAAAGCACAATGACATAATTCTAAATAATGGTTGAAGCATGCTGGGGCAGTAGGATCCATTTCAAAATTGTAATCTGCAACTGCAATAACCTTATCTCCAAGAAACTGCTTCAGGTATTTCTCCTTTTGCAAACCCTTGCAAAATACTGTGTGGGCGTTCTCAGTTTCATGCAGTAGAATTTCGGGTAGCTGTGACAGGGAAACGAATCCTCGGCTCCATTTCAGTCCATGATGGTTTTTTTCCAACCAAACTGCTTGTCGTTGCAAATCTACCGTTAAGTTTGTGAATCGAAACGGCGCCTTGAATAAGTAGTGGCTAGTTCTTTTTCCATCGAAAAGTGATAATTCTTTTACAGTAAATTCCGGAGTATTGAAACCCTGCACATCGATTGACAAAAACATTGTTTTGTACTGTTACTACACGACTGAATACAGTACAGAATTTCTTAGAGTCTTATATTAAAAGCCATATCAACATAATTAGAAATTCGTAAAAATATTCACAACAATCGAACAAGCGTTTCTAACGCAACCTTCGATTTTTGCCGAGCGTTACATATCCGCTAGTGCAAATTCCAGCCGTAATAACTGTTTAAGACCAAATGTTGGCTCTTTGCAAAACACTTGGTTTTTTATGTTAAAATAGAAAGGTTTGACAAACCTACCTAAATTAACAAATAAACGGATGAGTACCCAATTACTGAAAATTCTAAAACCACCCTTCCGCGTTTTTAAATTATATTGTTATGGCATGATTGACTATTTTTATAATAATATTTGTCTATACTGTAATTAATTACTCTGTAACTTGTAAATGACTTTTTGCTTCTAGTACGAATTTATATTAATTATATTGCAATGAATACGAACTCAAGGTTGATTTTGTCTTAAAGCGGTGGTTTGCGTTTGCAAAAATAATTAGAAATAATCCTTTAATGATTTTAAATTTGTAAAAAATCTAGGCCTCAATAGTCAGGTATTTAAAATTCATAATATTACCTTTCTAATTTAATGCGCTTGGCATTCAGCGACTAGCGCGACCTTCGATTCACATAACAAGTGCAAGTTCAACTTTGCCACTGCTAATTACGCCAGTGTTTTTTTAGCGCTGCCGGCATAGGATATAAATGAACTTGATTTGGTTATAATGTCAGCCCCTTAACATGAATTTCTGGGATTTATTAGGTGTCCCCGTAAAATGTGCGGATGTGGTTCACAAGCATAAGGGTTGAATAACAAACGAAAAATTGGCCTTAAATTTGCATTTTTATTAAAAATGTTCAGTACTGGGTATTCTATGTTAATATACAAAAGATGATGCGACATTGAATCTTCCCTCCACCTCCTCCCGCCCCGTGCAGTGTTGAATGACGAACGACAAATTGGTCTTAAATCAGCATTTTTATTAAAATCTGATGCCAAACCATGGAGGAGTGCGGCGGCTGGGGCTCTGCCTCCCACCACCCCTCCTCGCGTAGTGTGGTTTGTTCAATTACAGACCCAATTTCTTTTATGGGTTTTAGAAGTTTCCTCAGGTACTGGTATTTTGGTTGATCCAGAGATTTACAATATAAATAAACGTTTTCGAATCGTAAACCGTTTGGATGTTCTAAGAAGCTGATCATTATGTTAGTTTTGCCAAACTCCTCAATCTCCCTAACAACATTCATACTGGTGCTTGAAGACGACGCCGTTGTTGTGTCGCGCCCAAATTGCTTCTTCCTTTCTTCCCAAAGTAGTCTTGCAAATAAGCAGTTGTTAGACCAACGAATATGTTCAGACAGCGGATCGTCACCTTCTTTCCAATCATGAACTACCACGTGACATACAAAGCACACAATAAAAAAATCTGGCGCGGGCTAGAGAAGCAGGTAACACCACACTGTTGGCCCAGTCGGAATATGTAAGTAAACGTGTTTCAAATGGTAAAAGATTTAGTCTTATGTTTTCAATACACATTTCTATCTCTCAACGGCTGCGCACAGACTAAACTAAATAACAAGTTACAACAGGGACTCCGATGAACTTTGTCATTTGGCTCTTAAAAATTTACCCGAAAATATATACTTGGACATGGGGCCCCCGGAGATGACACCTTTGCATCCTCTCTGCCCTGCGCTCCTACATTTTTATGTTATGTAGATAGAGATACCTATAGAAACCTATGTGTTAGAGAGAGAAAGATGGATTTTGTAGAAACCTATGTGTTAGAGAGAGAAAGATAGATTTTTGGAGTCTGACAGACTCCGATAACCTTTGACATTTGGCCTAGGGTTGATATTGCGCATGCGGGCCCGGCGGCTGGAGCTCTGCCCCGGTGTCTGACAGATACCGATAAACTTTGATATTTGGCTTTAAAAAATTACCCGAAAATATATACTTGAACATGGGGGTCCGGCGGCTGGGGCTCTGCCCCTCGAGGTTGGTGTTGCGCAATATCCAGAACATGTTACGCAATATCTTACCCGAAAATATATACTTGAACATGGGGGTCCGGCGGCTCAAGGGGGCCCCACAGCGCGGCGGCTGGAGCTCTGCCCCTCGGGGTTGGTGTGACCTTAAAACTTACTCCGCTCTCGAACTTGCACATGAGGGTCTGGCGACTGGGGCTTTGCCCTCCCGGGCTCGCTTGAGTTAGAGAGAGAAAGATGGTTTTTTGTAGAACCCTATGTGTTAAAGAGAGAAAGATAGATGTTTGATGACTGACAGACACCGATGACCTTTGACATTTGGTTTCCTCTCCCTCCCCGAAGAGGACAAATTAGCCTTAAAAAATTGCATTTTTATTTAAAAAAACATGGGGGCCCCGGCGGCGGCTAGGGCTCTGCCCCTGGGGTTGGTGTTGCGCATGCGGGCCCCGGCGGCTAGGGCTCTGCCCCCCCGAGGTTGATGTTGTTCGATATCTTACCCGAAAATATATACTTGAACATGGGGACCCCACAATATGGCGGCACAGACTCCGATGAACTTTGACATTTGGCATTATGAAGATGACACCTTTGCGGTTCCCACGCTCATCAAAATTTGGCAGCGCTGGAATAAATTAGCCTTAAATATACAAAAAAACCTGATGCGGGCCCCCCGCCGGCTGGAGCTCTGCCCCTCGGGGTTGGTGTGACCTTGAAACTTACTCCGCTCCCGAACTTGCACATGAGGGCCCCACAATATGGCGGCTGGGGCTCTGCCCCTGCGGTTGATGTTGCGCAATACCCAGAACATGTTGCGCAATATCTTACATTTTTAATATAAAAATTTACCCGAAAATATATACTTGAACATGGGGGCCCCGGCGGCTGGGGCTCTGCCCCGCGCGATGTGAACCCGTAGCGAACCACCTTTCCCCCTTCCCCCACCACCCCGCCCCCCGCCGCGAGGTAAGGGTTGAACGATTTAAGTTATTAGGGGCGTTTCTTATGACGCATACTGTATGTTACCAATCGGTGACCTTGAAGTGGCCCACTGTCAGACACCCAAAATTTGGTGGCCCACTGTCAGACTCCCAAAAATTGGTTTGGGGTCAATTGAGGTCATTTTGTCGTAGAACCCGTCTATCTCTACTACTGGCATTAGTAGACTAACGAAATACTTATTCACATAGACAAAGGTTGTGCTGTGAGTGGATTATTTATTGATATATCAAAGACATTTAACACAATTTCTCAACAAACACTTTTAGATAAACTTTCTAGAGCCGAGATGGTTTGAGAGTTACTTGCAAGGCGAGAACTCAGGTTGTTCGAATTAATTTTGTAATTAGTTCAGATATGCAAATGATAACGGGCGTGCCTCAAGGGAGTGTTCTTGGTTCTATACTATATTTAATTTACAATAACGACCTTTGCTTAAATGCAATGAATGGAACGGTTTTTACTTTTGCAGATAATACTGCCATCCTCTACAACTTAGATACAAAAGAAGAGGATTTTGTCAAGATGTCACATGACTTAGGAACACTTAGAAAATGCTTGAACAATAATATGATGTCGATTAACGTAGATAAAACAAAGTATATGAATTTTTTATTTAGAAATAGTAATGAATTTTACGAACACCCAATATATCATATTATAAAG
>CALNHX010010699.1:0-38001 GCA_940337035.1 Agriotes lineatus | reverse complement strand
ATTCTCAATAATTATATGTATTTTGGTACAAATCAAAAATGAATCAACGTAGAAGTACCTGCAACTATTACTGCCTGTAGTGATTATGAGAGTTTTGATGGTTAACGCATCCTGTACATTTTGTCTATAAGTTTATTGTGGAAAAGTCTACATTTGCAAAGGCATGCGACTTACATTAATCCAGATTAAAAACTTTCTAAGAAACTAATGTAAACCAACTCCATATTTTAGGTTTTTTACTTTTTTCCGAAATATATCTATATCGTCTTCAAAATTTTTAGTTTTCTTCTAAATATTTGAACATTCTCCATTCGTTGTAGAGTAATCGTTGTTTGTGGTTCAGAATATTTAATTACATTTTGAATATGCATTCCAACATTTTCGCTCGACTTATTTAAAGTGTTTTGGGTTCATAAACGCAAAATTTTAAAATATCGTTTTAAGGGAAATTATGTACCGCGATGAATACAACTATATAGGTGAATTTGCATATTGCATTTTGCACATTGTTCCATTCTTAATGGGTACCTATTAATATTAAGCAAAAAAAATTTACCAATTTTGATTGAACTGTTGTAGTCTCATTTTTATTCAGGTGGACTTAGATCTTCTAAGTTTTTGTAATTCTTCTTTTTGCGAAATAATACTTATCTTTTATCTACATGTTTATTACTACACTTACAGTATACACAATCACCCTTTTTTGTACTGTTTGAAATCAAACCGTTAAATTCCCCAACTTCACCCTACCCAGTTTTAAGACTGTATTTTTTAATTTCTCAGCTCTATTACCGGTTCGTTCATCGTATAATCTGAATAGAAAGTAGAGAATTATTGTAGGCATTACGAAAAAACTACAGGTATCTATAACGAATCGCAATGAAATTAACGGTACCTAATTATTTCCCATTTTATAAAAACTGCCATTTGAGCCTTGCTATACAGGGTAGTGAAAAAGTAGCGCATTGTATGTTTACTGCTCGTTTCCTGAGCATACGTAGAGTTCTTTTTTACAGATCTTGTTCCAATATTCAGCTCCATTCTTTTACATTCGGTAAAAGGAAATATAGTTTTTTAGCAAAAATATGACAAAGTTGTTTAAATAAGTATGCCATCATGCATTGGGCTGCTGATATGAAACATGGTTTGTCATGTATCACAATTTTTTGCGATGTTGCAAGCAATTTCTTTGTATATGTATATGTATTAGCTGTAACCTCTTTTACCTACCGTTGTAGAAGCTGGTGCTATTTTTACAAAAATAAACTTGCAATATTTTGCATATAAATAGAAGATTTTTAAATTCAGGGTAATTAAGGAAATATTTTGGAGTAGTGAGAACGTAAATTATGTACTTATATCTACCGCAAATATAAAAAAAATATCCGCTTCTGCTGAACTTGAAGGGCCACAACTTGGTCTTTGAAATGAAAAATTTAAATTGATGTTGAAATGTACTAGTTGGCGAAGGTAGTTTGTCACCACCCTATATAAAAGAAAAATGTGACTGGTACGTTGTTTATATATTTTTTCTAAATGTTCACGATGTACGTGCTCTCAATCTAGTATCTAAAGTTTATAGTCGTGGCACGTAATCATAATAATTTCATTACGATCGGATTCTGAGGTTTCGAATAACCTTTCCCGTAATGTTTTCAGAGGTAAGCAAGATGCAGACATAAAATAAGTTTGTTTGTTATGAAGGTCTAAACATGGGGAGTATCAGTTACCTTCGACACCTACAACTATGGGCATATGGTCCAGTCCTACTTACAATTTTGCTACGACTAAGGAGTTCCAACCCAGTCGAGGACTTTTTTACATGCTACACGTCGTGCTAACCTGGAACAGACGGCTGTACATCACTTCCGAATGATTCTGTAAAAGTTTTCATCCGTATTTTCTTTTATTTTTAAAAACATTACCGGGACCGAGGATCGAACTCGCTACTTTTAGATCAGTAGCCAGAGTGCTTAACCATTGAGCTACCGAGCCAGGCATAATAAGTTGAAAAACTGAAATTATTTCTAATTTTGATGAATGTGTTCTGTAGAATATAAAATAATTCGCTATATCCGTAGAATTCTGTGGATCTACTGAAAAATGAGTAGGGTTATGCCCAGGATCTCTGTTCAAATCGTCTCGTGTGCTGGGCGTACTGATTGCATACACAATGCATCAGTCTTTTTGGGGTGGGACTAGTTTGAGGTGTATCAGCCAGCATACCTAATGGTTACAAATTTTTAAATAACTTTACCGGTGGCTTCATCTGTCGAAGTAAACTATTTTTTTAAATATCGACAGCGCTTTGTAATTGTTATGCAGTTTCAAAGGCGGGGGAAAACCTGATAGTTTAGATCAAAAATCGATTTTCCGTGCTTTCTAAGATGGTGAAAAAATTTTAATTTTGGAATTTAAAAAAAACGTAATATAGAGCACCGTTTGTGTACAATAAAGTATTTTTTCATTTACATACCTATATAGCGTAGTAAATTTCAAGCAATGAATTTTAGAATGATTTCGAATTTTATAATTATTGCGAGTTAGGAGAATTACCGATTAGCGACTCTTGCATTACGATTGTTTGAAACAGTATACGTGCCAAAATAACACCAATAAAGCAAATATGTATTATATATATGATAATAACTTATTAAACAATCGATTTATATGCAACTATGCTTAGACATACCTAAAGGGTTTGTTCAGATTTTTTCTTCTTATTTCATTTCAGTATTGCAGCACGTAGGTAGGTACATTTGTTTTTTCATTATTTCATGATTAAAATATCTGCCTGATTCGCTAGACAAATATTCCAAGTTACTCATGACATAACTGTTTGGCGAATACCCAATATCCACTTATGGGCCGCTTTCTCTAGTTTAATTATGATACGTCAAACAGTCAGTCATGTTAGCATATTACATATGAAGGCATACCATCGTCACAAGCAAAAGCACAAAAAATCAATTCCTAATTTGACATAAACTACAAATCAATTTCTTTGTATATTTCACAACGTAATATTAGAAAACAGGAAGCACATTGGTTGTTACCTGTTGCGCTTCTGTCAATTTACCGTCGATTTAAGCCACAATATCCATGAATTAGACAAATTGTATGCTATCCACAATTTAGAATGCGCGTGGGACAACGTGAATGAATTTGCCGTGAAATCAGACCTAAAAGAAATTAATCGGTGTAAGCGTTGCATATTTGATTTTACCTGCTTGTCGGAAACTACTGGAATTATGTGGCATTACCCAATTTCACAAGTTCCAAGAAGTGATTCATTTAGATATAGTAAAAGTTAATGATTAACGGTGTAGGTAGCTAATTGTTTTATGCTCACACGTCCATTCGCCAGCATAAATTGGCAGTGGAAAGTTATATTCACACAAGAGTAGTTTGTTAATACATCGAGCACCGTTTGATTACAATTTTAATACAATGGTGACTGCCTAGTACCCATTGTGTAGTAGTAATAGTACGAAGTAGTGTGCATCTTGATACGGTAAATCCGGTATTTCCTTCTACTGCTACTGCATTCTTCCCCAACGACCTACACTTTACAATTCAGGTGGTCAGCCTTGAAACGGCCATGCAGGTGAACTTTTATAATATATGGTTGGGTCGTTAATCCAGCTATTCAGTGTATTCGATGTTCCTCCCTTTAGAACCTTTTAGGGGCGCTAGACAGGGAAATAGACGAATGCTTCTGTAAATAAAAATTATACAGCATACTGTTTAGCAAATACACAAAATTCACATTTATTTTATGGTGAGTTGTGACTTAAAATAACATACAGGAGTATAGTCATTATAAAACTATAGATTTTTAGAGATTAATCTATAACAAATGTATTAATTAACAGCATAATTATATTTGTTGAAAAGCAAGGGTTGTGCTGTGGCTAACCTTTTATTAAGCATATTGACTACTGACTGAGGGAGTTCGATCGAAGTTGGTGCACATCACTAAAATATTTTTAATTATACAGGTTGGCTCAAAAAAGTGTGGCCGATTAAACTTCCTTTTTACTTCCTTTTACTATAAAGGAAGTATTGGATTCATCCCAAAAATTCGAAATTGAGTTTTCAACGGATCTTCACGCTTTACAGTCCCCTGATTCCAAAAAACATATTTTTTTTCATTGGTCTGTCTGTGTGTGTGTCTGTGTGTGTGTCTGTGTGTCTGTCTGTCTGTCTGTGAACAGAATATCTCAAAAACGAAAAGAGGTATGGTGTTGAAACTTCATATATAAGTTTTGTGTACTATGTAGTGAGACAGCAAGCTTTTGAAGAAAATCGCATAACCGGAAGTAGGTGTTTACTCTTGTGATTTTTCAGTTTTTTTCGATTTTTTCAAAAACGGCTCTAACGATTTTTTTTTAAACTTTACATTTTTCTTACATTTTTAATGTGTATTGATGTGAGATAGGTGATTTTCCAGTTGAATACTTCTAAAGTGGGTTTCTTTTGTTTTTTTTTCTATTTTTTTTATTAACTCCTATTTTAAATAAAACACCCGGTATATTATTATTACATTTTTGAATTCACCTTAAAATTCTAGAAAAAATTTGTCTCTTCAACTAACACTCGATTTTGTACCGTTTTTGTAGAATTTGTAATTTTTGAAAATTTTTAACAAATGGTTCAAAATTAAAAATGAAATTTTTGACTAATTATAAGATCACTGTAAAAGGAAGTTGTGTGAGTGTATCACACCAGATTTTTTTTAAATAGAATGCCGTATATTTAAGTAGCTCAAACATTTTGTGTTTAAATATTAATCATTTTAATATAAAGCTATGTTGGTTTAACGTCCCACGTTTTTGGGATACAATGATTTAATGGAAATAAATGCTTAATATTAGGCGGCTGCTGTAATAGAAAACAACTGAATGATAGAAATATAGAAAACATTATCACTAAATTACGTTTTTCGTGAATTGCCTCTACAGCTGTAATAATTTCGGATTTGTTTTTAGTGGAACGGCCTGTACATTTAATATTTTTGAAAAGCCCTTTTCATGAGCTTTCTTTTTATATATTTATCCCTCTAAATTTGACTGTCTTTCAAATATGCGAGTCTGAACATAAAAACCCATATACATACAGTGTGACCAGTAAAGTCCGCATCATATGGGATTTTTTTTATTAATAGCTTTTTTCGAAATTTGACTTTGGCATCAATTTCTGCTTCGATCGAGATGAAAATTAACTAAAAAAATAATAGTCACGTCATACGCATTATCTGTGGGGTTATTTCTCAAAATATCGAAAAAAGTTATTAGAAAAAGTTTTTCTAAATCCAATTTTTAGCCGATATACAAAATTTCAGCTGTATAAGATAATTTAGATTTTTGCCCATTTTTTGTAAATTGTACCACTGTTGCAAAATAAGACTCAACGAACCTACAAAAAACTTCTTCGTTTTGACAATGCTTTATTCCAGACACATTTTCTTTAAAGTAGCGCCATATTTAATATGTGTTTTTCTACAAAATCCAAATAGGGCTATTAAAATTTGGTCACATGTGATGCAAAGTTTATTTGTTTTTGACCCTATATAATGTAACTCCATAAAATAACTATTTTTGAAAACGCAGTTTGTGTTTAAAAGTAATACACGTTATTTTATAAAGTTACATTATACAGGGTCAAAAACAAATAAACTTTGCATCACATGTGACCAAATTTTAATAGCCCTATTTGGATTTTGTAGAAAAACACACATTTAATATGGTTATACTTTAAAGAAAATGTGTGTGGAATAAAGCATTGTCAAAACTTAGAAGTTTTATGTAGGTTGCGTTGAGTATTAGCTTGCACCAGCAGAGGTGCAATTTAAAAAAAATGGGCAAAAAATCTAAATTATCTTATACAGCTGAAATTTTGCATATGGGCTAGAAATTGCATTTAGAAAAACTTTTTCTAATAACTTTTTTCGATATTTTGAGAAATAACCCCACTTTTGATATTTTTTTTAAACGAAGTTAAAATTTGACAGATAATGCGAATCACGTGACTATAATTTTTTTGGTTAATTTTCATATCGATCGAAGCTGCAATTGATGCCAAAGTCAAATTTGGAAAAAATACGTTAAAATAATAATTTAAACACTCTAACTTTTCAAACAAAACATAAAACCAGTTTAAGGAAATAATAACCACGAAAAAATGCAGGAATAAATTAATTTCCGTGTTTAAATTTTTTACATCTAACGGCAGAAAAGAATTATTGATTGATTATACATAATATGTATATAAAAAATTAAATTAAATTAAAAACAAGAAGGGGTTTACACGGAACTTTCCTCGCGCAAATTACATCAATTTGAAAATTTAAAAAAATGTCCGCTGGGATTCTAACTCCGCGCTTCAAGACGAGTGAGATTAATATTTCGCTGCGTTACAAGGACATCATACTATCACAGAATAATAATAACCAGAAGGATATCTCGTATTACCTGACCGCCGGCCCCGCATAGCCTTGAGACGTTTCTACCCCGAAATTCTACGCTGAAACGGCCAGTGTAGGTAGCGGCTTTGGGGAGAGCCCATGGAATACAAAGGTTCGAGGTCACCCGTTGTCGGCGTCGACATCAATGCGGTTTTGTAGAAGATATCCTTCTGGTTATTATTATTCTGTGATACTATGCTGTCCTACTTATGGTGTTTACACTGTTAGGGCTCATTGTCGTCAAGGGTAATGCCTGAGCTGTGCAAATTATTACTTTTACCTATTTTTCAGTTTAAGCAAAAATAAACATTTTATTGTTTTAAGGTGCTCACCCTGTACATATTTCTCAGTTTTTTTCGGTTTTATGCCAGCTAGACATACAATCTGCATGCAAAATATCGCCATCCCCTAACAAATAGTTTATAAAATTTTATTTAAAAAGTAGGTTCATTTCGGTGTGTGAAATGCCACTTTTTTCACTCAGTGAAAAAATTGACACTTTACTTTTAATTTAGGAATGAACGATTTTAAATAGACGTTTCCTTAGTTACCAGAACTGACCAACGCACTTGACTAAAATGAAGGCAAATAAAACTTTATACAAAATAGGCTTGGATTTGAATATTTAATGAAATTTTAAAAAATCGTATAGACAACTCTTGTTAGCGTGCTTATTTTTCACGCGTGTGAAAAAAAGTTGCACGTCTAACACTTGTGGACAAATTCAAAGGGCCACTGCTTCTCTGTGGAGATGTAGACGGACCTTTGGAACCAGCTGGGGTCTCAAGCCCCGTGTCACCAAATGGCTATACACGGTGGTTACAAGACCAATAATAACATATGCTGCTCTTGTTTGGTGGCCAGCAACCAGCAAGGCAACAATCAGAAACAGCCTCAACAGACTACAGAGATTGGCTTGTTTAGGCATAACTGGAGCAATGCGCACTGCTCCTACGGCAGCTCTGGAGGTGCTTCTGGGGCTTCCGCCCCTCCACCTAGTGATTGAAGCGGAGACCAGGAAATCAGCCTACAGACTAAGCCAGGGCCAGATGTGGGCCATGAAAGGGGAACAAGTGGGACACTCAGGGATCATCCAACACTTTGAGAAGGTCCCAGAACTTCTCACAAGGAGCGACTTCATGGCTCCGCTTTACATGTTCTATAAAGCATTTCAGGTATTCATCCCTGATAGGAACGATTGGTGTCAGCAACAGCGTCTTCTCACTCCAAGGGGACTTGTTTGGTACACAGACGGCTCCAGGATGGCGGGGGGATCTGGTGCTGGCATCTACGGCTGTAGGCCGAGGGTCAAACTCACCGTTGCCCTAGGAAAACATGCCACTGTTCCAGGCGGAGGTATTTGCCATCCTAACCTGTGCTCAGGAGAACCTTCAAAGAGGTTATTCCAATCTGCATATTTACATCTGCACAGACAGTCAGGCAGCACTAAGAGCATTGAGTTCACCCAGAATCAACTCCAGGTTGGTTCTGGAATGTTGCCAGACACTGAACAGACTCGGTACAACAAACTGGGTGAAACTACTATGGGTACCAGGCCATAGTGAAATAGAGGGTAACGAAGAAGCTGACGCTCTAGCCAGAAGAGGTTCTCAAGAGCCGCTCATCGGCCCTGAGCCGGCTTTAGGAATTACCCGTGCCACCGCAAAGCGACAAGTTGAGCGCTGGTTAATTAACCAATCCAGCGCCAACTGGGCCTCGGTACCAAGGCTACGTCAGGCTAAACTCCTCATCGGGGAAATGTCGCCTACCAACACCTTTACTCTCCTGTCAATGAGCAGGAAAAACATTAGGATCGTGACTGGTTTACTAACAGGACACGGTCACTTACAGAAGCACTTATTCACAATTGGAATCGTAAATGATGCCACCTGCAGAAAGTGCCAGTTGGAGGAAGAAACCTCAATTCATGTTTTATGTCAATGTGTGGCTCTCCTAACACTGCGACATAAACATTTTGGAGCCGGCCTGGTGGAACCCCAGGCAATAAGGGACGTTCCTATGGGTAGGATTCTTTCCTTCGCGTTGGAAACCGGCCTCTTCGAACGAGACCCATAACAAATTAGGTGTGAGCACAATGGACCAATAGGTCTCAGTGCAGCTTACAGCAAGCCCCATCAGAAGAAGAAGAAGAACACTTGTGGTCTAAATAACTATTGAGTTATATCGCCGACAGATAGACGGAATTGAGAAAACGTAAAGATTTGAAGAAATCTCGCAGTGTTTTTTTACGATTACAATACTTTTTAGTAAAAGGCAATTAATCCAAAATCTTACACGTAATTACTTTAAATGTTAAAATATTTCTCCTTCTATTTTGTGGGTACTATTACAGCTACAGGGCGCTCAAAATTTGCAAATTTAATCAATTTGAATTTTTAAAGGGAACACTGTATTTTTAAAAGTCCTGTTAAGCTGTTAATTAGCTTTCTTCTGATATTGCATTTCCTATCCCTAAATTCAACCGTTTTTCAGATTTATTTTTTTCCCACTTCTTATTTCTTGTTTCAGCAGTGGCTGAATTTGTAGTTATCTGTTGTGCCCGAAGAGTTCCAAGTGTTAAGTTCGCATTTTAACAGCGTTTTTGTTTGTATCCCTTGGAATAGAATAGAGCGTCTAAGTAATTTTTTATTTTTAAATTAGCATATCTGAAAAACAGTTGAATTTAGGGTTATGAAGTAAGATATCAAAAGATAAAAATATACAGGGTATTCCATTTCAAAGTAAATCCCAACTGTTGAGCACCCTATATAGCATTAATAACCAGAGCCACCATTTTACACGAAAGGTAATTCACAAAAAAGGATAATTTTTCGGTAACATTTACATACTTTCATTCAATTATCTGTTACAGAAGCCACCTGAAATTCAGCAGTTTTTTTGCATAAAATCGTTCCATCCGGCCACCCTGCATAATCAAAAATGATTTTGTAATCTGCACCACATGCCTACCTACAACTTTTATATAAGCAAATTTTATGTAACTCTCGCAGTTTTGGAAATAACTTATCCCCGCCCCTTTTCCGGAGCCTGTATAGCTATGGAATCACTCTGATATGTATACATTTTTAGCACCCATGTTGCTAAGATGTGTAGTATAAAGACACCCAAATATCTTACCATAATGATTTGGAATTTTGGTGTTTTGTATAGACCCCTAAGCGAACGTAAGCAGCATACTTATTTGGATTATTTTTAACTTTTTGTACCAGCTTAAGAAGGTCGATTTCGATTATAAAGGAGCGAGTTTGCCGTAATCAAGGTAGACTGACTTTGATTTCAAAATCGTTTCCAGTATCCACAAAAATGTCCGGATACGAATTTTTGTTGCAAAAAAAATATAAGTAGTCTTTTTAGAAGCAATAATCGAAATATGGCCAAAGCATAAAATGGCATACAACCAAAATTTAAAACTTTTTGGTATAATAGCAAAACTTGTCTGTAATTTATATATATTTTATAAAAATCCTGTTAGGTTCTTATGTGATTTTGTATTTACTAGGTCGATTAAAATTAAATTTCATACAGTATTTTAATTTAATTTTTCATTTATAGAAATAAACATCACAATAGTCAATGATCCAATTGTCTCAGCCGTGTAGGTATTCTAACGAGATGTGTGATAGGTTGAAATGCTTACGGAAGTAATTTATCTTATTCAAATAAATAACAATGGTTCAATGGCTTCTCATATTTTCTGTGTGCAGTTTGCATTAGAAAGTGTGATACTGCGCCAAACATCGCCATTTGGAGAAGTAGCATGTTGGTTGAAACTCGAGCAGTCCCTTGAATTCATTCTGTTTTTTTATAGACTTTTGTTCAATTGTGTTCAAATATCTCACATTAAAGTTTATTATGATTATGAGCACCTTTACATTGAACACAATAAGTTGCTAATTAATATTTAGTAATAAATGCAGGTTCAATGAAAGTAAACACATGTGTATTAACTGCTATTCGGAATTATAATTGCGTACAAACTAGGGATGTCGGCGGGTACCCGGGTCTACCCGGGTAATAGTCAACCCGGGTATATTTTTACGAGCCGGGTACCCGACTAGTAAATTATGTAATTTCTAGTATCAGACTTTTTCGGAGAAGATGATAAAAACTTAAAAACAATAGGAATAAGCTCTAGAAAAACATAACCATGCAGTAATAACCAGAATCACATCATCCCATACCACATAATGTTTCTTGTTTCATATAATAAATCCCCTTCACGAAAATATTCAACCCGTCAATAGTACCAATAAATCACGTCAGTATGAGATAAAGTAAACGTCCTCTGTGTGATTTTGATGGGAGAGTAGGTACTATTTCAATTTAGTTCAGTTTAAAACTCGCGGCTTAAAGAATGTTCCGATGTACGCTAACATTTTTGTTATATTTTTCGGGTACCTTCGGGTACCCTCGGGTACCCGGGTACTGTTTTCGGGTACCCGGGTTTGATTTTAGACCGGGTACGACATCCCTAGTACAAACGAAGGAAAAACTGCGATTTAATAGAAATTAGTTTTATGGTCCTTGTCCGTTTTCACTTACTATTGTGGTTAATTTAACCTTGAGATATCTTTGATTTTTTTGTATTTCTGACAATATTATATACGGGAATTCCGTTGGTTAATTTTAGGGATTAAGATTAAATAAATTGGCTAATATCGTTATTTATTTTTGGTACTCGACCAACAACCGTTAGGCCAATTATAGACGTCGCTGTACATTTTATGGGAACTTCCAACCCCATTAACGACTGTCATAATGGTATTATGACATCCGGAACCAACTAATTCCGCGACAACTGTACCACGAGGCGCCGAGAGAAGCAGCCGTGGAACTCCCATCCAAGTTCTGACCAAAAAGAGCGTTGCTTAACTCTACTGATCGAACGTGGACGCTTGTTCAAGCTTGTAGATGCATTTTTTTGTTGATAACTTAATTCTTAGAATTCGTTTTTGGTTATGATACATGAACTTAATAGTATTTGAAAAGTAAAACAAATTTTGACTTCTCAAAAAATGTCATTCCATTGTATTTCTTAACATTAAGTTCTTAATATTGCATACGTTTTTCTTTTTCTTTGATCTTTAACAGTTCGACCTCCTTTCTGGTTTTTTTGCAGCAATTCACTATTGTTATTCTAAGCCATTTCATTCTAAAAAAAAACCCGAGTGGGATCTATGGGAACCTCAGCGAAATATATACTTTTGATTTTTGTGATCTTGCTCAGACATATAATTTTCCCATAGAAAAAAAATATTCGATGAATCCTACAATTTCGGATTAATAATTTAGCATAAACGGTTGATTTTAAATAATTGCGAAAAGATAGACCGCCGGCGCCGGTGTACGGTGTGGTGAGTTGAGCTCCGTCGTACTTGAACCGCATGCTGCTTCTACATAGGAAAGGCATATCGAATAATTCATTTTACAGAGAATTGCAGCAATTTTTGCAATAGGTATAGGTACAGCATTCTCGGTAAAAGTAAGGGTCCTAATCCTATCCGCTTAAGTTTGTCTCAACATTGCAGTTTCTTAAATTCTTTGAAATGTTTTTATGTTTGGCAGACGACGGTCAGGCTATCTTCCAGCATACAAACGTCTTACTTCATTTGCAAAAGCATTCATAAATTGATTATCTGTCATTTCGAGATATTAATATTTTTGTCTTTTTACTTCCTTTTACTACTATAAAGGAAGTATTGGATTCACCCCAAAAATTCGAAATTGAGTTTTCAACAGATCTTCACGTTTTAGAGTCCCCTGATCCCAAAAAACATATTTTTTTTCATTGGTCTGTGTGTCTGTCTGTCTGTCTGTCTGTCTGTCTGTCTGTCTGTCTGTCTGTCTGTCTGTGTGTCTGTGAACAGAATATCTCAAAAACGAAAAGAGGTATGGCGTTGAAACTTCATATATAAGTTTTGTGTACTATGTAGATGAGACAGCAAGCTTTTGAAGAAAATCGCATAACCGGAAGTAGGTGTTTACTCTTGTGATTTTTCAGTTTTTTTCGATTTTTTCAAAAACGGCTCTAACGATTTTTTTAAAATTTTACATTTTTCTTACATTTTTAATGTGTATTGATGTGAGATAGGTGATTTTCCAGTTGAATACTTCTAAAGTGGGTTTCTTTTGCTTTTTTTTCTATTTTTTTTATTAACTCCTATTTTAAATAAAACACCCGGTATATTATTACATTTTTGAATTCACCTTAAAATTCTAGAGAAAATTTGTCTCTTCAACTAACACTCGATTTTGTACCGTTTTTGTAGAATTTGTAATTTTTGAAAATGTTTAACAAATGGTTAAAAATTAAAAATGAAATTTTTGACTAATTATAAGATCACTGTAAAAGGAAGTTGTGTGAGTGTATCACACCAGATTTTTTACACAAACGAATATTACTAAGAGAGAGCGAGTCGGCTAGTTTGCATTTACAGTCGGCAGGTAGTGAGTTCGAACCTCACACGCGAGGCCGGAAGTTCTCCAGTCACCATACAAACACCGTTGGCGTTCATTACCCTTTGTGAAAGGGCATTTTTCCTTTAATTCAACTGGTTAGGCAGGTTAGGGTAGCCACTCGCCTGGGCCGCGGCCGATGATGGCTGGGAAAACTACGTGTGGTCCATATAACAGGCCCTCGCCCTATAATAAAGGGAAGAAAAATAATATTACTGAACAACAATACCGTAGAGTCTACGTCAAGTAATTTGCTTACATCTTTCAATCCTAACGGAACTTGTTTAGCTAACCAAACGAATTTTTCTGGTTCTAGTTAATAACCTTATACCCAACCGAGAAAGGATTAGGGACATGTAGGTATAACCTGTTAGTAAATTCTTGGAGTGCTATAATTTAAAAAATCTGGTGTGATACACTCACACAACTTCCTTTTACAGTGATCTTATAATTAGTCAAAAATTTCATTTTTAATTTTTAACCATTTGTTAAACATTTTCAAAAATTACAAATTCTACAAAAACGGTACAAAATCGAGTGTTAGTTGAAGAGACAAATTTTCTCTAGAATTTTAAGGTGAATTCAAAAATGTAATAATATACCGGGTGTTTTATTTAAAATAGGAGTTAATAAAAAAAATAGAAAAAAAAGCAAAAGAAACCCACTTTAGAAGTATTCAACTGGAAAATCACCTATCTCACATCAATACACATTAAAAATGTAAGAAAAATGTAAAATTTTAAAAAAATCGTTAGAGCCGTTTTTGAAAAAATCGAAAAAAACTGAAAAATCACAAGAGTAAACACCTACTTCCGGTTATGCGATTTTCTTCAAAAGCTTGCTGTCTCATCTACATAGTACACAAAACTTATATATGAAGTTTCAACGCCATACCTCTTTTCGTTTTTGAGATATTCTGTTCACAGACACACAGACAGACAGACAGACAGACAGACAGACACACAGACCAATGAAAAAAAATATGTTTTTTGGGATCAGGGGACTCTAAAACGTGAAGATCTGTTGAAAACTCAATTTCGAATTTTTGGGGTGAATCCAATACTTCCTTTATAGTAGTAAAAGGAAGTAAAAAGGAACAATAATTTCAGGCCAAGAATTTATACCTTTCTAACTTATCTGGTGTAGAATCGCCCATGTCTTGGACTTTTGTGTACAACATGAATTTATTTATTTATGTGTGTTTTACACACTGATACACAGTGATGTACCGTTTGTACACATTTAATACATATAACGAGTTCTAACTCCTGGATCGATTTTTTATATAGAAATTTTTAGTGTGTGCATTTTGATAAACAGCAACGTTAAATGATTTCGGAAAACATTTAATGTCGGAATTTAAATCATCCATTTTATGCCTCCATATACAGTGCGATCGAAAATGATGATAGTGAAAATATATTCAATTTTATTCGCTAAGCCTGTGTAAATATCCAATATCTACTTCAACGATTTTCGTTATTCCCTCGTTGGACTTTGATCTTTTTATCGTAGTCTGAACGCCGAATCGATCTTGCTCCTCGCTAAAATAGTCCCTTTAACCAGAGGAAAGACGGAAAACAGCATGTGCTGCTCTTTGAAATTACTGTCATAATTTTATCGGAATTCGCTATTTTTATATGATGCAGAACCGAACAAAACGGAAAAATAATGGGTAACCTACGTACAAATATTGCTCTATATAATCATCAGTACTTTTTAATTCGCAAGTATGTGGAAAATGCCGAGGATTGCCATATAATAATCATGTGGAATACAACAACCTGTATATGTTAACACAAACAAAGTTTTAAGGATATTATCATGATAAGATATATCCACAGCGTAATCTCCATTGTATTTCAGCTACTCTGATAAAGCAAAAAATAGACGGAATTCTTAATAATGCGGTGTTGACATCGTAACATTTTACTTCCGTGCCATTTAGTTTTATTCTAAATTTATCATTAAAAATATCGTATGATTGAGGTTTTAGATTTCGTAGATGTGGATATGAACGCAATTTAGGTTCTCATAAATACTTGATGCACTTGTAGAACTGTATGTTAATGTGTTGAGAACATGGAAAAATATTGTATTTGAGAATTGTCTCGTCGTATTATTGCGAAGACAAATAATAAATATGTTCTTGTCTGCTATTTTATACCATGTACTTAAGTAAGCATACATTTGAGAAAGATGATGTGGAGCTGATTAAATAGATAAGGTAACTTACATTTGTTAGAGAGATCAAGGTATTTTTGAATAAGGTTGTAAATTATTGTGTTATTGTTTGAATTTCTACTATCTTGATCTCCTTACTTGCTAGAATTGAATAAGACAACGGATCAATATCTCTTAGAAAATCTCTAGCTACAAGTTGAGTTAGTAAAATATGGAATAATTTACGATTAACCCGCCAGTCATTACTGTAAATACTTTTTTACTTTGCGTGTCTTTATATTTTTCTAAAATCGGACTCTTTTTATTTATTTATTGTTCTGTAGTTTATTCTCACATTATAACGATTGTGGTTACATTTATAAATATTTCTCTAAGTAGTAAATGGCTGGTAGAAGCATATGCTTGCTTCATATAAAAATCCTGAAAATAAGCCATTCATACTGATTGCCTTTCATATATTTATATGTGGCACTGGTGTAAATACTATAAGTTAATTAACCAACCGGTTATGATTTTTTGTAAACTCGCCAGGGTTTGTTTTAACTGGTGAAGTCATAAATATTATTTTTATAAACATTTTATAGTTTTGACTATTAACCAATTTTAATTTATAATATACAAAGACGGATATACAACTTACTATCTGTCGCTCCCGGCGTATGCCGCATTTAAAATGTAGGACTGCTACACAGTAAACCATTTTTACAGAAATAATAAGGGTGTGTTTAAACGGAGCGTTTGAGCGACCGTGGAACCATTTAGTAAGGCAGTAAGGAACCCAGGTTATTATTAAATGAAATGTATTTGTGTTTTAAAGTTTCAAAAACGCCACCAATGGGCATAATAAAGTAATTCTTTTCTGTGATCATATCCCTATTAGCAGTAATGGGAAGTTTGTTTACAAAAATCAGAAAATAGTAGACCTTTGAATGAAGCCTTGGTACTTTTGCCGGTTTAACATGGCATAAGTGTTGTGCATTATTTAAGAGGTGTGATTGAGCATTGCCTGAGTGAGTTTTAAGAATCAAGATTTTTCGAATTGTCCTTCCGCAAAAGAAGGTCGGTTATATTAAGAGAAGGTTGCGTAAATATCTGATTATTTATACAAATTTCAAAATACTATTAGATATTTTTGCTATACAGCCATTAACGATATAACCAATTGTAAACAACAGCAAAATCATAAGAACTAGAGATCTTTTTATTTCTCTCGACTAGTAGACGAAGGAAGTATGTATTGAAATCGCGAAAAAATCACCTTTCGAGATTTCTTCTTATAACTCAAAAACTATTTTGTCGGAGGAAGACAATATTTTGCATACACATTATATATCTACCTGGCATGAAACAGAGAAAATTTCAGACAAACATATACAGGGTGAGCACCTTAAAACTTTTTTGTTTCATTTTGATTAAACTTAGCAATAAATACAAGTAATAATTTGTACATAGTGCAGGCTTTATTCTTACCAAAAAATGGGCCCCAGTAGTTACAGAATAAATGCTGTACAATACAAAAAGAAGCAAAAAATTAATGCCTTACTTAATACAGCTGCAACGCAGGAATTCGAAGGGTCGGTTCTCCGTAGCTCAGGTAGAAATAGCCCGTTCCCTTGCAATATCTCACAAAACGTTGGGACTGCATACGCGGTGCGCCTGCACTTCGAATTCGACCACCGGTAACGTTTTTTTTTATTTGAAAATTTATTTAATTTATTAGAACCGTGAAGATATTTTTACTCCTGATTTAATTTCGTTTTTAAAATTATTTAGTGTCGCAATGTCCACGAGGAAGTTCTGGGTAAAGCCTTTTACATATGTTTTCCTCTTAGAATTCGCACCGATGCACTCACTGAATGTGCGCAACAGAATAACAACTAATAGCAGTTACGTTATGTAGGAATGTAGTTGATTCCCTAAACAAAGAAAAAGTGCTCTGGAAGTTTAACACGGCTGTGATTGAATGTGTTGGGTATAATATTGTTTTGAAAGTTACAGAATTGTTGAGATGAAGTCTTAAATCTTGCAAATTTTCTTTATGTTTGGGAAAACAATAAAGCCGTTGTACTTTTGGGGATTAAGTTTCTAGCAAATGTAATACGCTACGGACATCTCCAAGGATTTTATATTTCATATTGCAAATCAGCATAAAGTAAATGGCATTGCTGTTATGTAGAGCTGTATTTATGCGTTATGATTAAATAAATAATATTTTGTTTGATACAAAGGAGTGTGTTTCCGTAAAATAACAAGGAAAAATTTCAATGTTTACAGGTTTTTCATTGTCAGCTACTCCTACATAAAATATCAGCTAAGGTGCATTATGATAGATAGGTACGTATCAGGGATATATGTCATGATAAATACATATCAACAAATAAAAAGATCGCCAACCTTGTATTAAACGTATTACTTTTTAACTGTACTTTAATTTGACTGTATTTAGTACCTGGTTTTAGGGCCGAATCGGGCCGAATGTACATCTATTATGTCAGAAATCCTTGTTGAATTGTTTTTTTTTAAATAATGATGTAATTGTTAAAGCTTCTGTGACTAATTGCTACTGTAACTAGTATACCGTTCAGATTCGGCAAACCTTTAAGGCTTTAACGATCACGGATTCAACAAACTAGAGGTTATGAAATTTGTATAATTATTTCACTTGCTATTTGAATACACCTGAAGGCGTCAATATCATATAATAATATTATTTTTCCATTTTCCAATTTCTTTTAGCAGCCCAGAACAATTATTAAAAATAATCTATGACAGGAACTGTATAACGAAAAATAGCATTCATTCTTTTCCGAATAGTAATATGTACATACAATCATTATATTAGTAACCGCATCTTTCACGCTCGTTGCATATTTTGTATTGCGTTATGTGCGAAATTACGTTGGCTTTGTGATTCATTGTTCATTTGTAATTTCAACGTTTGTATTCTGAAACAATTTGTTAAAAATTGCTGGAAATATGTTCCAATGAAATGGTAAATTACCATAGTTCTGTGGTTGATTCATTTCGATACTAGTAATGTAGTAAATATAGGTAGTCAGTATTTTTAATAGTGTATAATTCGCTCATTTTGCTATGCTATGCTTTTGTTACATTTTTTAATTTTTTTTTTTGGCACTGTTAATAAAATAATTGCAGGTCTCTTTTGTTGAAATAACAAATGATTCTAAAACATCTTTCAAAAATGCCCTAAAACTTCTAACACAATGTAATTATTATGGCATTTTATTTTTGTTCCGAGAGCTTGCATCATGTGAGCGGATTACTATTAGCATTAAAGACTACTATTTAGTAGATCTGCAAATTTCTTAAAAATTTAAAATAATAATTAATATTAAGCATTAGCAACGTATGTTTTCAACGGTGGTTTCGGTCTAATTACGTTGGATTTTTAAATTACATATTCATGGAATTTAAGATAACGGTCTAGACTCGAACTTAATTGTTAATAATGACGGTTCTTCACCTTCTCAAGCTCACAAGCAGGACGTAATTGGTCGATTTAAATTGCAAATGATAGAAGAATTTTCACATTAGGATTACTTTTCATTTGCTTGTGTTATAATCGTTACTCCATCGGTGACTGGCATTGTTCTATGTGGCCGGAACAAAAACTCACAGAGCATCGTAGTAAACGGTATTAATTGTTGGAAAGTGGGTGCTGCTGCTGACCCAGTTCAGAACCGAGGAAGAAGCAGGACTTGGTCGTCGTATGGTTTGATAATACTTAATCAAAATGTTTTTGAGACGATCTGCGTTGTTTCACTGCCTGAGTCAGCGGTTCTAATGATAAGATTTACAAAACTATCTTGGACGTTATGTTTGAAATGTATATGTGAAATACTAGTTACGTACGTCCATTTTCTTTATCGGTATGTGTCGCAGGCGGAATATAATTACGTTCAGAAAGTTTCACTACAATTTCGCATAAAAAAATGGTCTTGAACGTCCTTCTATCAGCAAAATGTGCAACCAAGAAGAAATAGTACAATCAAGACTTAGTTTTAATCGTTTGATTAATTTCAAAATTATTTGAATTGATCAACTTGAATTTGCTTAGGTATTGAACTGAGGAAACATTCACGTACATTTTTGTAGGCGATCAACTCCATATTACGAATCATCAGCCTCATAATAATAGTAAAATTTCCCAGTACCATTCTTGAAAAAAATAATTTGTCCACAAATAAACTTTCCTCCATGTGAGTAAATGTGTGTTTTATCAACATCCTTCGGAACCGTTTATATTTCAGTTATCTCCCGACAGCGAATATAAACGTTGATAATTAATAACAATAGCCAACCTTCATCCTTTTCGCCTATCAGCGGAATAAGTAAATCAGTAGCGTCTCTTTATCACACATTGCCAACTCGGAGGAAATGAGATGTTAGGTCGTGGCTTGATGCTACTTATTAAATGAGTCATCCGCTGATTTCATTTGCACATCAAAATAAACATGCTTCGGGACTGCAATTTGAAGTATATTTTGTAATTTTTTCGGTTCGTTGAACGTATTAACATCCACCTTTTGCGGGTTGCAGAATTTATTATTGCACCCACGCATTCTACGCTTTCTATTTGTTTCAAGACATTTAAAACTTTGATATGAAATAAACGTTGGAGTTATGCATATATATATGCGATTTCCGATTTTACATGTACGGCTATCGCCTTAAAAATCTGGTACACCAAAAATTGTTCCCTTTGTAAATACGACTGAAATAACAGTACAGTCGCGGAATTAAAAATCGGGGCACTTAATATGATTACTTTACTTATCACGTTACCTGGTGAAATTAGTCAAAGTCAAAATAATTACTCGTATATGACAGCATACCTCATTGTTTAATTGTCAATTGTTAACCTAGAAACGCAAAGCCCAATTTATATTACCCAAAAATTGCAAAAATCCTCTATAAGGCTCGCCCGGATTTTTAATTCCGGGACTGTACATACACTGGAAGTTCGAAAAGCCCTCGATGATAATGTTTGGAATTGGCAATGGTGTACGAAGGGATTTGTTTTTAATTAACGGATTTTTCACTCTGCCACACCTAATGTTGTGCCTTGGTCAATTGACCGGTCAATTTGACCACGGTCAAAAACTGTGTGGTCAAATTCGCTGTCAAATGCTCTTTTAGCCTTAAAATTGCTTATATTAAAATACACTATCAATCAACGTTTTTTTTTGTAGAAGGTCTTTATTATTGGCTGTAAGCCTGTAACTCATCAAACATTTACTGAAATTGCAAAAATGCAGGGGATTTACATATTTAGCGAGGGGATTCACACAGCGACCAATGTTTCTTGGGGGGTTTCTTAATACATTTTAGTTTGTTATTATTCTCTTCTTTGCTGTACTTATGCAGTAATGATTTGTTTTTATTGAAGCGTAAATATATGGCCAATAAATGGTGTATTATTTTAGTTACCGAGAGTATAAAATGAAATAATTGTTAAAACTGTTAATTATATGCACTTATAAATACTAATCAAAAGGGTTGGTGGTAATATGATACTAGTTAACTTTGTGATTTGCTTAAACTTACAGAACTATCAATACAATTGATTAAAGAAAGGTTAATTAAAAAAAATAAAATGGTCAAATGAGCGGTCAATTGGCTGGTCAATTGACCGGTCAATTGACCAAAAAGTTGTTGACCGGTCAAAGGCACAACCCTAGCCACACCGGATGTTCCGTCGCAGGCTTACAAGGATTACATATGTGACACCAAGCTACTGAGAAAATTCAAATGGTGTATAAATTACAACTAGTAATGTTCGATAGGGCAGTTACTAGTGATGTATTTATTTTTAGGGGTAAATTAAATACCCAAAATGTTCCATTCAAATTATAACCATAACTATGTAGAATGAAATAGCTGCACTGAGAATATCTAGATATCTATTGCCCAAAATATATAACGTTCTTTATATAATTAGGTTTTTTCTTTGCCTTTGTAAGATTATTTGTTAGTATGTACTTGCATATGCAAATATTGTAACAAAATTGTTGATTGATGGTTTCTTTATAGGTCAGATTAAAATTTTCATTTTCTCTTAAACGTATCGACCACACTCGTGGTCTTTTTCAAGTTCAACTTTATTATGTTTTTTTATTTATCAATTCTCATTTATTATTAATCTTAATTTAAATGAACGTAAAGTCCTCCATCTTTTGGAGTCTTATGATGCACTTCGATTTCACGGAATATTTTATTTTTTTTAGTTTGAAATATCATGTATTATATACCTCATGACGACAATCGTAAAGGTAAAAGGCATTGTTGATATTTGTTTACAAATTTGAGAAACACTCAGTCTTTAGGTATTTATCGGAGGCAGGGGTAAATACCCATTTATAAATACCCTACCCACTGGGTATTTACCCAACCCATATTACTAGTATTTACGTTTGCATTTTTCATAACTAGAAAATTATTCCTCACATTGCAATTAAAATAGGAGTAATATTTTACAAATGTCAACCAGAAGTGCATTTTGAAAAACTTGTTGAATTTTAAAGGTCTATTAAGAATGATCCAAAATTCGACATGAAAATGTGTTGTCTAGGAACAGTTGAAGTTTAGTTTGATGGAGTGACTTTATTATAAGGATCATGACGGGCTGCCATTTTCCTTCTTAATTTTTAACAGGTTTGCATGAGAAAACCAGGGTAAAATGACGAAAAGTATTCTTTAACCATTATTGTCACTGTCACTGTAATTTTAGTAATTCCAGAAAAAGTCGGTGTACTGAGTTAATAACACGCTTGTTTATATCAATGCCTTTTCTTGATTGTAGTGGTGATCTCTGTTTGCATGACGAGCCGATGTAGACCTCGAAGGTTGAATGCGTGTTTTTATTTCCAATCTATAGTTAGATGCTCTCACTTTCTTTATTATTGATTCATGATGTTGATGATCCAGCTGGAGGTAAGGCTTAATTGAACTACCTGAGTGGCCAGTGGTTTTTATTAGTGGTTCTTCGCCCATTCCTTTAGTTAAAGCTAAGACAGTGGCAAACTTCAGGGAGTGATAGGTAATTTCTTAAAGTTTATTTCTGCGAACAGTTACGTCACGTAATTTCCAGCGCGTTGTTGAGAAGAAACGAGCTCGCTTCAGATGTCCTCATCACTGCTTTGTCAAGTCCTGCAGGAAATACATTGTGTTATTTCTATAAGCAACCAACCGCTTTGTTTCAGCAAACGACAAATGGATTAATACATCAATTAAAGTGTAACTTGATGGTTGAAGATTCCACTCTGAAGCTAAAAAAAGCAAAGAAAAATTCATAGGATAGATGAAATGCGATTTTGCAGGAAGAACGTTGGAATGTATTATTGAAGAACAATTGGAAATTCTTTGACGGAAAAACATCTGATGAAATAATGGTAGGTTCTTTCAAGTTTTGCCATGGTCGTCGATAAAGACCTTAAAAAACTTTTGAAGAAGCTGATAGCATGAGAAGCGAAACGTCAAATTTAAATCGACGACCTCAGCAACCCGGAAGAACTTACCATTATGAACAACGGTCGTTAAAGCATCTATTCAGCTATCTGACGTAGTTCCGGAATGTAAGGAAGACACATGCAGAATCGGCTTTTATAACGCCATAATGGATACTGCAATAGATAGTCAGTTACCAGGACATTTGGGGGGATCTGAACATTCTAGACCCAAATAATTTTAATGAAATCGCCAAGGGAGAGCTACCTGAAAACTTTCTCGATGTTATACATGTTTTCTGCCTATAAATCTTACCTTGTTCACTACTATTTTCTTTTTCCTGAATTCACGATGTAAAACAGTTATTTTTTACTTATTGTAATTGTTATAAATCAATTCTGTTATGTTCTTGATTTGACTTGATAATATATTGTGTAATTTTTATATTTCTTTTTTTTGTGGCCGGTCATCAATTTTCCGTATGATTTAAGGTACCCCATCCGCCCCTGGCTTCACCTCTCCTCCAGGGTAATTCGTCAGAATAGACAAAACACTTTCTTCTGAAGGCCTTCAGGAGCGTTCTCGTTGCAGATCTCAATACTTTACAATAAATTGAAATTTCCGTTAACTAACGATATTTTTACTTTCTTTTACAATAACGGAAGTATTGGATTCACCCTAAAAATTCGAAATTGAGTTTTCAACAGCACGTTTTAGAGTCTCCTGACCCAAAAAACATATTTTTTTATTGGTCTGTCTGTGTGTGGGCCTGTGTGTGTGTCTGTTTGTGAACAGAATATCTCAAAAACGAAAAGAGGTATGGCGTTGAAACTTCATATATGTATAAGTTTTGTGTACTATGTAAATGCGACAGCAAGCTTTTGAAGAAAATCGCAGGAAGTAGGTGTTTACTCTTGTGATTTTTAAATTTTTTCGATTTTTTCAAAAACGGCTCCAACGATTTTTTAAAACTTTACATTTTTATTAGAAGAACAAAACAACAGAGATGAGCAGCAAGAAGACGAGAAGAAGATTACTAGAGAAGAGATGGAAGAGGCCATAAAAAAGATGAAGAACGGGAAAGCCCCGGGCTGCGACAAGGTCACACCGGAAATGGTCAAGGAAATGGGTGAAGAAGGAAAGAAATGGCTATTGGAAATATACAACAAAGCATGGAATGAGGAAAAAATACCGCAAGATTGGGAAATAGGACAAATAGTACCCATACACAAAAAAGGTGACAACAAACAGTGTGATAACTACAGGGGCATAACACTATTAAGTATCCCACTCAAAGTATACGAGCGGATAATAGAAACGAGACTGAGAAGCATAACAGAACAGACACTGGATGAGGCGCAGAGTGGTTTCCGCACAGGAAGAGGTACTCAAGACCACATATTTACCATCAAAGATATAATAGCCAAAAGACTACAATACAACAAGAAGACATTCCTAGCGTTCCTAGATCTAAAAAAGGCTTTCGACAAAGTTCCAAGAAGAAAAGTATGGGAAAGCTTAAAGAACAGGGGGGTAAATCCAAAGCTGAGAAGAGTGATTAAAAGCTTGTATAACAACACTAGAAATAACGTCATAAGCAACAACAACAGCTCCAAGGAATTCATAACGAGGAAAGGACTGAGACAGGGAGGGGTGATGAGCCCAATTCTATTTAATCTTTTTATGGATGAAATAATAAGGAAATGCCAACTAGAATCCAAGAGAATGCATATAGGATATCGAAACTTACAACCAATATATATATCAGAGTGCGCGTTTGCAGACGACGTGGTAATTATAACAGAAAGCGAAGAAAACCTACAGAGAAACCTAACCGTATGGAATAAGATACTGCTAGAAAACAAGATGGAATTAAACACGGAGAAAACAAAAATACTGGTGGTAAACAAAGAAGGACACAGCACAGAAATAAACATAAATGGCAGACACATAGAACAAACACAAAAATACAACTATCTAGGAGTCACAATAGATGAACAAGGCAAACAAGAAGTAGACATAACAGAAAGAATAGAGAAAACAAACAAACTATTCCAAGCGATGAACAAGTCCTTTATAAGCAAGAGGGAAGTGTCACAAGAAACAAAATTGAGTGTATTTAAAACAGTATTCAGACCAATATTGACATACGGATCCGAATCCTGGGTAATGTCAAAAAGGATGAAGAGAAAAGTGGAAGCAGTAGAAATGAAATTCTTGAGAAGAGTCAAAGGTGTAACACTCAGAGATAGGATAAGAAGTACACAAATCAGAGACGAGCTCGAAATAACCCCAGTGACAGTATACATAGAAAACCGACAACTCAGCTGGTGGGGACACATCCAAAGAATGGAAGAAAGCAGAACGGTAAAACAAATATGGGAAGCTAAGACCACAGGGAGACGAAGCAGAGGAAGGCCACAGGAGACGTGGGACAAGATGATAGAGAAGATACTGGAGGCAAGGGGCAAAACATGGCAGGAAGCAAAGGGGATAGCTCAAGTGAGAAAAGAGTGGCGAAAATTTGTATATAGTGTACAGTAAAACTAAAGTAGTGTAAGATAAGAATTCAATTTATTTAGATTATAGATTATAGTAACTATGCTGAAAAAGTAGCTAGGTAAGTTAAGATAATATTGTAACACCCTACACCAATTGGTAACAGGGATCTTGATTATAATAAAGAAAAAAACATTTTTATTACATTTTTAATGTGTATTGATGTGAGATAGGTGATTTTCCAGTTGAATACTTCTAAAATGGGTTTCTTTTGTTTTTTTTCTATTTTTTTATTAACTCCTATTTTAAATAGAACACCCGGTATATTATTACATTTTTGAATTCAGCTTAAAATTCTAGAGAAAATTTGTCTCTTGAACTAACGCTCGATTTTGTAGACTTGGTAATTTTTGAAAAATTTTGACAAATGCTTAAAAATGTAAAATAAAATTTTTGGCTAATTATAAGGTCACTGTAAAAGGAAGTTGTGTGCGTGTATCACACCAGATTCTATCATTGGTAATTTGATTGTGGTGCTTTATATAATTTTAACTGTAATGTGTGGATTTTCTTCATCCATTTTTCATATATTTAAGGATAAATAGCATTTGACGTTTTAAAGCTGGTATTTTTTTACGTTAGAAAATATTGTAAATGGTTTCCATACTACGCTTTGGATTTTTTAGTATTTCTGAAATGCTTTTATTAATTCTTTGTGTGATATTTTCCAAATAAAAAGCTACAAAATAACTAGAGATGGGCCGAACCGGGCTTCGGCCGGATTACCGGATACCGGATATCCGGCCTTCGTTGGGACCGGATATCCGGCCGGATATCCGGCCTTCGGCGGGACCGAATCACAGTATTTCGGCCGCCGGATCAAATGTTGCAGCACTTGCTAAAATGCGCGCGGGGAAGCCCCGCTTATCTTATAACTGATGAAAATTGCTGACAAATCTTCTCAGGGTAGTGTTTCATATTTTGCTGTCAGAACAGCTTAACTTGATGGATACAGTAGTAGCAATTACGTTTTAGAGGATGTCTGGTGCCAACACCAAAAGTAAGGTGTGGAGTGTGTTTAAAGTACGTGATGTTGATAAAACTAAAGCAAGTTGTACAATGTGCAAAAAAACTTTATCTCGAGAAGGCAGTGGTAAGTCCGCTTCCACAACGCCACTAATAACACATCTAAAAACGTGTCACCAGGAAGAATATGAAAAACAATTTAAATTTAACAGTGAAAAAGAAAGTAATAAACAACTGGTGTGTTCATCTAGTGCTAACCTTATACAACCGACATTAAAACAGTATGAATTTGTTAAAAAAACGTGGGACATTAGTGACCAGCGGTCTAAAAATGTACACACACATGTATTCATAAACATAAAAATAAATAAAATGTTCCAGCTTCCACACCTTTTGGTATTGTCACTGAAATATTAACTTCTTCTCTCGTCTCAAATTTGGTTCATTGCCATCAATAAGAATAGCAGCCTGTTTCAGTTGTAATTCTTTAAGCTTAAGTTTTACAATACTATTCCCCAGTGGTGATTTTCTAATTTTAAAATATTGGTCGAATTTTGTGGCCGGATTGGCCGGATTCGCCGAAACCGGATATTCGGTATTTAGGCCGGATCGGCCGGATGCAGTATTACTGCCGGATATTCGTCCCATCCCTAAAAATAACTTTCTTTAAATATACTTTTTATTTTCTTTTACGATAAAGGAAGTATTGAATTCACCCCAAATATTCGAAATTGAATTTTCAACAGATCTCACGTTTTAGAATCCCCTGAACCCAAAAAATATGTTTTTGTTCATTGGTCTGTCTGTCTCTGTGTCTGTCTGTCTGTGAACATAATATCTCAAAAACGAAAAGAGATATGGCGTTGAAACTTCATATATAAGTTTTGTGTACTATGTAGATGAGACGGCAAGCTTTTGAAGAAAATCGTATAACCGGAAGTAGGTGTTTACTCTTATGATTTTTCAGTTTTTTTTCGATTTTTTTTCAAAAACTGCTCTAACGATTTTTTTTCAAACTTCACATTTTTATTACATTTTTAATGTGTACTGATTTGAGAGGTGATTTTCCAGTTGAATACTTCTTAAATGGGTTTCTTTTGTTTTTTGTCTATTTTTTATTAACTCTTTATTTTAAATAGAACAACCGGTATATTATTAGATTTTTTAATTCAGCTTAAAATTTTAGAGAAAATTTGTTTCTTGAACTAACACTCTATTTTGTACGGTTTCCGTAGAATTTGCAATTTTTGAAATTTTTTGACAAATGCTTAAAAATTTAAAAAAATGTCTAATTATAAGATCACTGTAAAAGGAAGTTGTGTGAGTGTATGACAACAGATTTTTTTATTATAGATCTTTATTAACGCAAAACTAATGTCTGACCTACATTTTATTGAACATTTCCAATACAATTTCGAAATTCAGTAATTAGGTATGTATTTATAACGACACATGCCTTTATGTATTACAGAGTTAAAGACGATGTACATATATTCTCGGAGCGGATGCAGATTCTTTAATTATTCTTGAAGAGTGCCTCACTGCTACTTGCCCAAACGTATTCCTTGTGGCAAACAGTTCAACCCGGCACATTCCATAAATGATGTCGACTACATCACTAGAAATGTCTTCAGAAGGCAGGGGCGTAACTAGGCAATCTTTTATTGTAGGCAAGCCAACATTTTTGCGCCCCTCAGTACACTAACGATACAGGTGACAAAAAATACTAATGTTACTGTACGACTTTTACATTTATCTTCGGATATTCTAAAATATCTACAACATTTTTAATTCAAAAGTTTTATAAATAAACAACTAGTAAATGTTAAAATAATACAATACAATACAAACAAAATAAGAACAAAAAACAAAATGACAAAACACAATTCTAATTTAAAAAAGTACACAGTATTATGTAGTCAGTTGAACATTTTACAAATCCGTATATATGTGGTGTATCTGCATATCTGCGTCGCCATTTCATCGGCATCGCATTTTTTCCAAAAATCGGAACACTACTGCACCATTTATAACGCAACGATAAGCATATGCATTTATCAGTGAACGCGAGTTCGCATCCCACTGGCTGCAAAGTTTTTCCTAATTTCCAAATTCATGTGATTTGCATTGCTAAGTGTTTCAGTATTTATTGTTAGCAACATTAAAAAAATTTTACCTATTTTGTAGATCATTTTGAAGACTTCAACCATTAATTTAATCCAGCAAAAGTTTTTTTTCTTGCCGTGTTCTTTCTGTATCAAATATTTTGTAAACATTTTCTTTTGTAATTTTTTAGGTACAATTTTTCAAAAATGTTTGTTTTTTTATTGTGCGGAAGAAATTATTTTTTTCAGTGCAATTTTGGCGCCCCTTGCCGCTTGCGCCTGTAGGCGGGGGCCTACTCGGCCTATACCTAGTTACGGCCCTGTCAGAAGGTGCAAAGTCTTTGGACATTACTTCCAATAGTTTCGCAGTTTTTCGCATAGAACCATGAGGAGTGGTTAATGATCATGGAAGAGGTCCTAGTTGGTAGGAAAGAACAATTCTCATATCCAGCTCTCCTCGTATAGCAATGATCGCCATCTGTGCAAATAAATTTCTTTTTTTGTGTTTTTCAGCGCACTTGTTTTTTCTTCAAATCAGAAAAATTCTTCAGCTTTTGTTTCTGTAAAGACTTGTAAAACTTCGGTTTTTTTAGTCCTCGGACAGCTGCTCTCTTTTAAAAAATTGTCGAAGCTTTTGCGCCTATTTCGTGAATTTTTATCAAGTGTTTGGAAATAAATTACAGAATGCACAATATTTATTTCTACAAAAATAAGGTTTTATCTTGGAAACGAATGGTTCTATCAAAACATGTTACTTGTCATAATTTATAGAAAATTTTATGTTCTTTAACTTTTGCTCAATATAAATGTTGCTTTAAAGCTACCATTAATGAGAAAATATAAAAAACTCGGGAAAAGTACTATATCGGCGGCTATTTTTCCAATATGGCGGCCATTTGCTACCTTGCAACTGAATGTATCATGGCTAAATATTATCCTGGTATTGTGCGGAATCCAAAAATGTATGGTCTTCCAAGTCTGCAAAAGCCCCTAGCTCAACGATAAAATTATGTTTTTTATTCATATTAGTTACTATAATTACTGAAAATTTTAAACAGAACACATCTACAATTTTTGATTGTCATATTGAATTACAACTGACAAATTAGTTGTCAAACCAGCGCAATAGTCGCTGGAAGTTTGTGTTAAATTTTCATTCAGTTTAAAATATGTATTCACATGCAGCATGTTTTCATAGCCTGGAATTTTCAAAAGCTTATTTGATTCTGTACAAATATTCAAAATGAATGACTTATTCAGATGTTTTAATTTTTTTGTTTGTATGCATGCTGAGGGTTGGTCCTTTTTGCAACAATTTAAAGAGATACTTCATTGTACAGTAAATACTGTAAATAAATCGTGAAAAGTCAACGTTTACTTAGAACGGTACGTAGCATTTGGTGTCTTAATTAAGAACTTGCTACTTATGGAGGTGATTAGTGATTATATCAACAATATTCCACATTCTAGAAGGGTGCTACAAGCTTCGCAATATGATTCGTTTTGTTTTGTTTTTTTCATTATAATAACTATTTCCAAGATCGTGGATTGCGGATTTCGTTGCAATACGATTAAAACTGCCAATATTGTAACTGGAATTAAGTTCAGTATTTGAAATGCAATTAATGTAGTGTACGTAATTGTATAAAATTTTGTATAAATATCTTGAAATGACTAACCATTTTAAAAGGTTTCCTAAAATAATTCTACAAACTTGGAATAAGTAGGATAATTTCCTTATTTAATCTCGTTAGTTGACTTGAATGTACATATGGCAACCGCAAGGCAAGACGCTCAGTGCCACCCACACGTGCGAAATTCATGTGTGCATATAAATTTTAAACCCACAAATGTTCTACTGTTTGTTGTCTCAGGTTTCTAACAAGGAATTCGTTGAATTTCCTCGATTCTCCTCCACAAATTTCCATACCATTATAGAAATATTTCGACAGTGCGTGTCGCCGACCTTCAGCAAATTGCCATGAACGTACAATTAGATCTTTTGAAACGGTAGATAGAGGGAGTACTTGCCCGTGTAATTATTTCTGCTAACATGTGCTTGCAAACGACAACAGTCATTATTTTAAAACCAAATTAGTGAGTCACGTTACAGCTAAACCACATCCTGTAGTATTTTAGAAACTGGAAGATGCGGGAGTGTGCAAGTACTTTTTAGGAAGTGGGATGCATTTCGTATGTTCTTTGCTCATTACCATTTATGGATTCACAGAATTAAGTGTACTCAGCAATCAACTAATTGCTGATTCCATTATCGCCGTAAGGAGTGTATGTAGATGTGCGTGTTATCATTTTTTTTAGTCTAAAATAGTCGTGACCTGATTGATATTTCTCGCTTTTTATACTGACTGGTGATTATGAAAGAATATTGCATAAGCGCATCGTGAGAGTAGCTGCACGGTGATTCTTTCGCAAGTTTTCATGATGCATACCAGATTTGTTCACTGAGGCGATAGGAATCTACCTACTGCATGTGTGTCCCGATTATGCCCGAAGAAAGAAAACTTTTATTTTTCATTTCTCGTAGATAATTCATAGCTTTATAAAAAGTTCTTTTTGTAATAAAAACCACAGTAGCATGGTGACATTTGAAATTTGAGATAAGGGATGTTTAGAAATTAAGAAAATATGAAAATAGGTGACCTTTGAGGAAAATGCTCTAAGAAAAAGTTACTTACAATGGAAAGTAAGCCTAAATACAAAATTATTCCGTTCCAACTACAACGGTTTCGTAGAGCAGTTAGTAGTTGGGAAATGTTAAATGTAATCTACTGGTCAATATTATCCAAGAAGTGGATATTTTCTGGGAATGTTTTATTCATTATTTAAATTTTTCAGTTTCTAAAGCTTATATAAATGGGGAATATGTTTTCGTTAGTATTAATAATGATAATGTACCTATTGCCTATTATCTTTTATGTGGAAACCTCAACAGATTAAATTCTTAATAACAATTGTATTCAAATTTAATGATAAATAATTTTTGGTCTACAAATTTGACATGGAACTGATAGAATAATTTATTTGATTATCTAGAAGCCATATTTCTTCTTATTGCCAAAATAGTACATTGTACCGTATCCGTATAAACGTGTGGTGTGTCTGCCTAGGTGTCGCGTTTTCATCCACCAGTCGGGCGCACTTAATCTGTGCTCTTCATAATACAACAATAAGCCATTGTCGTACGAACTACGAAGCATCCCATTGGCCAAGCGGTGAAGGCGTTCAGCTAGAACGAGAAATCAAATTCTCCTGGCTGCGTAGGTTCGAATCTTACACCGATTGCGATATATTTTTACACATTACTTGGTGTTTCCTAGGAGTGTTTCAGTTTCAGCATTAATATATTTTTACCTTTTATCTTTTTTTATATAATTTATTATGAACACTGGTTATTCGATCTAGCAAAAGTTGTTTTTGTGCGCTTTCTTCTGTAACTTCTTTATTTGCAGTTCAATTTCAAAAATATAAAAAAATATATTTCACTTAGAATAAAGGATAAAAATCTAGTGCATTTATACCTGGTTTATCGTATTGATTGTGTAAATGTCACAAATCATTCATCTAAAGATTAAACCAAATGAGACCCAGGAAAAAATTGTATTTTCAATGAACTAATATTTTCCACCAAGTATTTATCCATTACTTATCATTTTTATTGTTTGCAGTTCACGAAACAATGAATGGTATCGTTAATTACCAAGCATGTGTCACCTGTCCACGATTTCTATAAATACGCAATGCTACCTTTTACGTAATTTTGTTAGGCAATTTCACGTGGAATACAAGTTCCTATTAATATCATTAAACGCAAGAATTCTTTTATTTTTGGTCAGTACAGAAAATTGAGTACGTAAATAGTATATTGATACTAATAATTTTAACAACAATTTTAACAACGAGCACAAGAAGAGGAGAGAAACTAAAAAAAACCCTAGATTTGACCAGAACACCAAGTTTACTAAATCAATACACTTCTTGTAGTTTTTTCATTATACAACTACAATAAGTAAGTTATATATTTGTTGTAAATTTTGAACTTCATGTTCTAAAACGCAATTCATCGATTACAATCTGATCATTAGAATGGGATTGGAGTGATACTCAATTACAACAGGACCGTATGGTTGAATTGGCTTAAGAAATAATTAGTTTTGATTGTGTATAATCTATCTGACAGAAATGATAATTTCAACGTAAATATCAAGACATAAACAAAAAGTCGTGTTCATACTTTTAAGTTGCAAATACATATTATAAATGGCAAAGTTTTTTGTATTATTGTGGGTCTTCTCTAGTCTGTAATAATAACATTGAACTTCTGAATTGAGACAAAATGTGATAAACGTCGACATTTCAGCAGCAAAACTACGTAAAGATGACATGGAAAATAAATAAGTGTTTATAGTAAATTGTTTTGTGTAAGAAGTTAAAATATGCACATAGGTACAACACTTGTTTTTTTTTTCAAAAACACTGAACTGTTGCAAATTCGAATGTACAGTTCATTGATAAATTAATATTTGATATCAGTTTGCAATGAACTTTCGATTTTAATTAACAAAAATGGTTGTGGTGCTGTTCTAAATAGAACCAAGAATTTTCAACAGGTTAGTAGATCTAAACCAAGGTCGTTTTAAATGTAAATTCATCGCTGATTTGTTAAAAAATATCCACTCTAAATACACTTGATCGAGATGTTGACTACATTTGAATATTTTTGATATAAAAAATATATTTGCATGAAATTTAAAAAAGAGCCAGAATAAAATTGAGAAATTTTGGCATTACTTCGTGTGGGCTGTGGACCACGTCTGTCGATACGAAGTAGTGTTTGGGCATGGGGAGACCTATATTTTATTCAAATGGAACGGGTTGATTTCAAATGCAGAATGCAAATTGTGATATTTAGCACGTCATCGTTATTTCCAGTTCCGATTTTAAATAATGAGCAGTAAAAACTTGATTATGTAACTGTTGTGCTTCTGTACGAACGGCAGCTCCAAAGTCCTACGGTGTTGACCACAAGTGTTGACATACAAAGAACTTAGTCTTTGGAAAAGCCATTGTACATATTATACCATTTGTACGCTTTCTCTACTACCGCTATTCTACCGGTAGTTCCAGTTTCCTCCATTTGAATTTCTATTATTGTCAGCCGTAGGGTAGGTACGTATGTGAATTACATATATAACATTATTTTATGTGCTAACGGAAATGTGTGTTTATATCTGTGTATGTAATTATCTCTTATTATTAATATCGGGACAATTTTTTAAACATATTTATTGAAATTTAGTTGAATTCCTAGAAAAGTGTGCTATATTACTGTATATTTTCCTAACCATAAATCGTAACTTTTAATTATATAAATTGTATCAATCTTTTAGTTCGTACCCAAAAACTTTTTATCCAAATGTAGTAGGGTCATGGTGCTACTGTGTGCATTTTCTGTTCTCAATTATTGCAAATTCATGTTCATATTCATATGTTGTTTGAATTCTTGAACTACAGAATGTATGCAACGATTTTACGCCTTATATTAAGAAAACAAGTGCTATATCGATTCTATTCAATATTACTTGATTCGACAGAAAAATCGAATTGTATTTTGTAAACTAAAAAACTCCAATTTGATTGAACTGGAAAATTTAAGTTGATTAATTGAATAAACTACAGTAGAGTACATTTTGAACATATTTATCTACTCTACGCTCTATTGTCTCTTTAAATTATTTTCGTCGCATTTTGAGAGCGCAGTTGCCCACGCTCATGATTTTTTGTCTTATCTGTTGGAATTATACAGGGTCCGGCAACGAGACGGAAGTAGAAGATATATCTAAACATACGAGAATTACCTACATAAAAATCGTTTATATAAAAGTTGTAAGTACGAAGGTGGTGCACATTACCAAAATATTTTTGATTTTGCTACACAAAAAATTATTCTCTTGTTGCCCAATGTACACACACCAAATTTGTGATTAATATCCCAACGCCTTTTCAAAAATTAGCAAAATTTACGATTTATTTCCCTCAAATTCAATACTTCGAAAACGAAGAACTTGCACCCATGTTGATGGAAACTTTTTATCTTAGAGAATAAGGCAAGGAACATCAGTCAATTTTCTACACATTCTTAAGAAACGTCCTGTATATCGAATATATTCAATATACATACGGACTGTAGGTCTATGTCAAATTCGAGGTTAGCAGGTTAGGTTTTGCGTCAGACTTACAGTGTCACCAATAATACATTTCAGTATTGCCAACTGATTCAGGCTATCCAGGGCCTGCTGCAATTGAGTTTTAAAAAAATCACTCCGTATGTATATTAAATTCTCAAATTACAGATTACTTAGCTTCAAAGGTCAGAGTCAGCGGTATTGCCAAAAGTAAAAATAAACAGTCACATTATAACATACCATTGAAGTTTTAAGTTCGCGTAACGCAAAGGTATAAAAGATTAAAAACTAAATCATATAATAGTATATTATGATACTAGTGTATAAGTACGCTTTTAAAGCACGTCCGACCAGTTTAAAAGCACGACGCGCTAGCGGAGTGCTTTTAACGCTATCTTTATGAATACTTGCCTAATCTCATTAAAATATCTTTCCGCTTGTAAAATACTTCAATAAAAGTGATTTTTATACACTAAAAGATCTATACCTTTGCGAGGAAATTCTGTTTCTTAGAATTATATTAATCTCACTGCACACTTGTTCATAAGTCGTTCAGAGTGTTTATCTTCAGTTCAAGTTATTGTTTTCGGTGGCTCATTGTTGCAAACATAGTTAATATTTTTTACAGAGTGCTACGTAAGGCTATAATATGCATCTGATCATTAGTAATGCCATTTAGTTAGTAACGCATTACTTTGTGTTCATAATATTGTTAAATAAAACTGTAAGTATGTATTTCCTTTAATGTAGTAGAACATACGAGGGCCGTTTTTTTTTCAACCTCCGATTAGCCATAACAAAAACACAAGTGCATATAAAACAATGATTTTATTACTAAAAGTTATGTACACTTATGGTTACTTTTCGACATATTCACCATGGAGATTCAGGCATTTGTCGTACCTGTGGACAAGCTTTGCAATACCTACTGCATAAAATGTTGCCGCCAATGAATTAAAATGAGTCTTGAGTTCTTGACGTTGTTTGGAAGCTCCTCGTTATTTTGGAAGCGTTGCTCTCCTAGCCACTTCTCCAGTTCAGGGAAAACATGCAAGTCACTCAGTGCTAGGTCGGGACTGTATGCCGGGTGATCGAAAATATCCCCTTGAAATTGTTCAAGGAACCGGTGGGTTACAGCAGCACTGTACGGGCGTCCCTCCGGCTCCTTGAGCAATATGGGATATTTTCGATCACCCAGTATACAGTCTCGACCTAGCGCCAAGTGACTTCCATGTTTTCACTGAACTGGAGAAGTGACTAGGAGGGCAGCGCTTCCAAAATAACGAGAAGCTTCAAGACAACGTCAAGACTCATTTTAATTCATTGGCAGCAACATTTTATGCAGAGAGTACTGGAAAGCTTGTCTACAGGTACGACAAATGCCTCAATCTCCAAGGTGATTATGTCGAAAAGTAACCATAAGTGTACATAACTTTTAATAATAAAATCATTGTTTTATATGCACTTGTCTTTTTGTTATGGCCCACCGGAGGTTGAAAGAAAAACGGCCCTCGTATATCAAAACAGTGGATTGTTCGGTATTATTATGTAGTTTACAACCGAAAATAAGTATGGCAGATATGAAATCTCAATGAAATGATTAAAATAGTTATATCACTTGCGTTATAAGACGTGTTCAAGAAATTAGAATGGCAAAACCGGGGCTTAAATGAGGGCTGCAACGAGTAGCTCGTGTACTCGGTGCTCGGTCAAAGTTTTCACCGAGTAATGAGTACTCGGCGCTCGGTCTTATATTCACTACCCGGCCGAGTAACAAAAACTACATTTAAAAAAATAGAGAATCTGTATTTTTAACCAACAACTATAGAACGAACAAACATTTGGGGAGCGCTGTCAGAAAAAAAAAACAGTATAAAGTGAAATAACATAACCATGTTAGTAATTATCGTAACTAAATTTACTAAGATATAACATGTAATCCAGTAATCAATAATCAAATTCAATATTTGTAATTAAGAATAGCAAGGGTATGATGCAAATATCCAAGCGTCTCTCCGTTTTCTGCTTTCAAAGAACTTCTTTTTGACTCGAAGATGTTTCCCGTCTCTGAAAAAGGCCTTTCACTAAAAATAGTGGATGCTGAAGCAGATAAGTACTGTTTCATAGCCTTGACTAAATGTGGAAAGATATTTTGATTAACTTGCACCAATGGAATGGTGATTGTGTTCTATCAATTATAGGTAATTTCAAGTAAGTATCAATTTCAGTTTGCAGAATATCCCTTGTTGATAAGACGTGACTTGAAGAGCTGGAAATTGACGCTGAAGTAATAGAAGTTTCGGGCTTCATCGTTTTAGTCATTGGAATAAGAGCGTTCAGTGGAATATATATCATCATCGTCTGATCAACTATTTTCTACAACATTTGGTATATTTGGTTTTTCTGTCTGGACATGAACATGATCTTTCAAAAGAACACTGATCTCTCTAATTAATTGCATCTTTGAACCTGGGGTCTAATAAAGTGGAATAGAATAATTTGGATTTAAGTCTATATTAATAAAACGGCTATCCAAACCTTTAATTAGACTATCTTTCATGGTTCCCACTAAATTCATCTTACATACTAAAAGATATTTTTTTCAGAGCCCTTACACTTTGTATTACTTCTGATATTAGAGCCATCTCTGAACTAAAATACCTAGTTGTCTTTTTAAAAGGCTTTGTCAAAGCATATTAAAAGATAAAACATTTTGCTACTCGGCGGCCGAGTACTCGGTACTCGGCCAATGCTCTAAGCCGAGTACTCGGTGCTTGGCCAAGTAAAAAACTAGGGCTCGTTGCAGCCCTAGCTTAAATATTGATGGAGAGTGTATAAACAATTTGAGATGGAATACAGGAGGACCACAAATGAGGTGGAAAGACGACATTGTCAAGATAGTGGGTCGCAATTGGATGAGAGAAGCACGAACAGACAAAAATGGAAATAGTATGGGGAGGCCCCAGCAGTGGGTTGAATAAAGGCTGAAGATGATGATGATATCAGTAAACAGGGGCGTATTGGCCCACCGGGAAGATTCCCGGTAGCCCGCTCTAAAATTACGCCGCTGGCTCCGGCTCCTTGGTGCTTTAGTAAATAATTACAGATTATTTAATAGTGTAATATAATGTGATAGGTACGAGGAGCGTTCAAATATGAACTATAATTTGAATTGCGCGCCAAAAGACAAAGACATGCACAGAAGTTTTATACGTTAATTAATGCTCTGGAATATGACCTACCTTCATTCAGTCGTTAAGTCGTTATAATGCATTTTCGTTCAATTGGCAAGCATAAGTGAGGTGGGAGTGCATGCAAGCATGGAACAACGCATTAGTAGTAAATTTCTTATCAACGAAGATATTTATTTATTTATTTCACACTCAGCCAACAGTCGTTAGGCCAATTATAGGCGTCGCAGTGCAGTTATGGGGACTTCCAACCCCACTAACGACTGTCATGATGTTGTATGACCGCCGGGACCAACTTTTTTCCGTGATAGCCGTACCACAAGGCGCCGAGAGATGCAGCCGTGGAACTCCCATCCAAGTTCTGACCAGAGAGAGCGTTGCTT